>VMBQ01004175.1:0-63364 GCA_007657795.1 Dreissena rostriformis | reverse complement strand
TTCGTTTTTTTTTTCTCAAAGACCACTATCAGAATAGCAAACAGTTTGGATCCTGATGAGACGCCACGTTCTGTGGCGTCTCATCAGGATCCAAACTGTTTGCAAAGGCCTTCAAAATCCGGTTCCAGTGTCAAAGGGTTAATGCATGAGCGTAAAGTGTCCTTCCATATTAGCCTGTGCAGTCTGCACTGGCAAATGGGGACGACAGCTTTTTCCACCTTAACTGTATTTTCAATAAAGAGATTTCTTTTAAACAAAAAAAAACATAAAAGCGGAAAATATCCTCCAGGCCACACAGGTTTTTCTGGGACAACACTAAACACGCATGCATGAAGCCCAGTTTACCCAGAACAATGCTCAAATCCTATCAATATTTCCTGTAGAGAGCGCCAGTGTGGAGCGTCCCGGATTCTGACACGGAGACTCACAGACAGGAGCCGCCAGCTAGGTCATCCGGCAGGTAGGCTCAGTGCGGGTTACATCGGACAAATTTGTTTGAGCCAATTTTCTTGTATACACATATTGTATATTAAATTCAAAGCAATACTTTTGTTCTTTTGTTGGAAAGATCAGCTATTTTACTGCTGGAAAACATCAAACTAGTCATTAAACATGTCTGTGATCATTTCATTATTACACCTTCTGTAAGGTGGTAAATGCTGGAATCACCTCAGTCATATGTCTTTCCATCTATCCATCTGTGTGCCTGTACAAACAAAAAGATACCTAGGTGTCTCAAAGAGTCACAATCTTCGGTGTGTCTCAAAGAGTCACAACTTTGATGGCCAAATTATCTATTAGAGGACTAAAAAGCCATTATGGTAAGTAATGAAGTAGTCACATAAGTTTCCATTTGTCATGATTACAAAAACACAACAGGTGTTTCGGAACCAGTAAAAGTATCCTAACACATAGGCAATCACATTACCAACAGATACACAAACTTGTGCAAGAGGATATTCTTTGTCGTTATTGTTACAAATTAGTTATTTTTCCAGGGTCAAAATGGCAGTCACTACACCAGTGAGGTTTGACAAACGCCCATGCCGCAGCCTGCCACTGACAACATGTTCATGGACGCGGGCAAGACTTGGGCCCCTGGTGTGGGTAAAACCTCTCCCGAGCTTGTCACAGCGGTAAGTTTTAATTATCATGCAGTTCATTTTGGGCTTCCTGTATCTTATGTTTGAAGATTTTCAAATCACTTTACACGACTGTTGTGTTGGTTATTATACCCATGTAAACCAAGTTTGAGAGTGGTTGTATTGGAATCACTTTGGCAGATGGTTTGTCTTTTCCGTCAGTCCGTCTACATAAAACCTTAGAGATTTGTAGAGCGAACAATTTCTGTTCTAAATTTCTCGAGTTATTGAACTAAAGCTTCAGTATTTCATAACCACAAAAAAAGGTATGCGCACGCCACTATTGTCATAGGCATTCATTCACTTATCTCATCATAATGTCCCCTCTTACTTGACCATGAGTATGGCTATCATATAAAATGTTATAAGTTTGTTTCTCTATGTATTACATTAAAATTTCAAATATGTAATTTTCATGAAGTTTACATGAATGCAACACACAATTTTTCTGATATACAAATGTAGGTGACTCTGAACTTAGTCATGGGCATGACCTATTTTGTGCACCAATGGTAGTTTAAACTCTTTTAGTGCGGGAACTGAATTTTGAAGGCCTTTGCAAACAGTTTGGATCCAGATGAGACGCCACAAAACGTGGCGTCTCATCAGGATCCAAACTGTTTGCTATTCTGATAGTTTTCTTTGAAAGATAATCGAAGAAAATGCTTATTTTAGACATTCAGCAGACGACATTTTAGCAGACGACAAATTTCCCAGCATGCAAAGGGTTAATCAGATAATTGGTATTTAGTGAAGAGGAGTATACTGGAATAGCCAGTGTCCCTCTTTCAGTCCATTTGTCTGTCCATTGACCCATTTTGTCCGTGGGTATTCCCCTACACTTTTTCACTTAAAGTGTAACATTTTTTTCAGGCATTGTTTCTTATGCTTTAAAGTTATGCATGTATGATTTATATCATCCTGCAACATGCGACGTCCACAGTTGTTACTGTGTTTGGTTTCTAAAGGATTTTAAATTTGGCAGTCTGTGGAAGAACCCCACCCCTACAAATTGGCGACTCTCTGTTGTCTGTACAGTCAAGAGATGGCGTGAAATACGGCTGGAACATTCCTGAAGGAACAGAGGTGTCTGCAGTAACTGATTGGTCAGAGGGTAGGTTATTTTTTTATCATATACATGTACTTGTTTTTCTCATTGAAAATAGTTAGTCCCTGCATCAGTGCATGCGTCCTTAAATATTGTTTAAATGACACCTTTGACTAAACTGCTTGGGAGAATTTAATGAAGCTTCACAAGAAATCTCCCTTGGTGGTCCTCTTTGAAATTTTTCAAATCATTGCGATAAATTACGTCACAGGGCTGAAAAGGGGGTTTTAAAAAAGAAAGCTGAAAATCTTCTGCATTAAAACAACCTAAGGCGCAGGGGTTTAATATTAGTTAGTAGCACCACATTGTGGTCCTCTACAATGTATAATATATATCATTAACGTCCATCGCAACTAACGCCAATTTAAATGCAATAAAATATATTCCAAGAGCTGCTGCTTTGAACAAAAACTTTTCTTTATAGGCACTGCCACGGCCAGGAGTCAACAGGGACCGAAAGGTGAGTTGTTACCAATGTACTGTAGAATAATTATTATTTGTGGGACATGAATGTTTGTTTATTTCGTGGGTTAACCGATCGACAAATTTAACACATACACATCGGAAAATAACCGAATCAAATTCCTCATTTTTTTTCTAAAATCAGGAACCACGAATATTTTAAGAAACACAACATTTCATCAATATAAATGATTTTACAGTTTTTTCTTTTATTATGAAGCATTTTGTTTATCTCATAAGTTATGATTTTTAAAACGACGAATACTGATATTAAATTAATCTTACAAAGACATCAGTCTTGTTTATTTTAATTCTTTACATACTATACACTCTTCAGACAATCTCTTTATCAGAAGTACAGAAATGTTTGTCAACATAATACAATAATGTAATGTCTTCTGGCAACAAATGATTATTTTTGTGTTTTTTTGTTTTTAAGAAGAATAATAACAATATTCCTAAAACAGATTGTCTGAACATCCGGATAAATTGGTAAATAATTCATATCAGATTTATTGTTTATGTTTAAAAACCTTAATATCAAGCAGTTGTTGTATCTACATTATGTATTTAATTAAACAAATTATTCTGAATGTCAATCAACTGGTCTGTTTTGGTGTCCCAGATGTTTCACTATGTAGCTCAAAGGAAAACAATATACAGATTTTGATTTCATATCATACATTCTGAATGCCTCTACGTATTGAACATAACTTAAGCGTATTATTTCTCATCACCAGAGGATGTGTAATTTGGCCCCAGTAATATAATCACATAATCAAATGAATAATTTGTCACAGTGGCGTGGTGGATATTGTGTCGACCTAGTGTAATTCGGGGTCCTACCCAGGAAACAGACTTGAGGAGGTCTTAATGAGTTTTAGGCTTTCGATTCAATCAGGCTGAAATGGATATTAAATAAAATCATCATATAAACAACTCTTTTATTCCTGATATTCATATACGTATCATGATCATAAATTATTATTTGGCATTTTGCTACACTCATATACATGTATTGTATTATGTTTCAGCATATTGAACGAGGTTCGAGAACTAGACCTCCTGGCGTCTGGTGAATCATAGCTGTACGCAAGGCAGTCGACGAATTATCCGTCCATCACTCGTTTTCTTGAGTGACATAGTGCAAATATTGTTTATAATACCCTGTTTATCCAATCTGTAGTAAATATGGATTTTCTTCACAAGTTCTTGTTTGTCGTCTTTTTAATGACAAACATCAAAATCTGAGAAACATTATTGCTTCTTGTGCGGAAGGAGGCTTTATATAAGTTGGATCCATTTTCATTGACGATATAACACGTACCACACAAAACCCGATTTTTTATTGTCATTTAAATTACTGCTTGAAGTGGTCCTTATTATTAAAAGATAATCTCGAATAGTAACTAATACACTGATAAATCTCACCGGGATATGTCTTACTTGCACCGTCTTATACACAATTAAATACTCCAAACTCATAACACACGCTATATGTGTTTGATATAAAACAATAGACGTGATTGAAAATACCAACATTGCATGAAACGTTATATTTGCAAAACATATTGGGAATTCAATATTGTTATGCATTAATGATGAATATTGAAAACAACTGAATACATATTGTAAATATCCGACTATTTAAATGAAAAAAAATAAAAAAAATGTTCTATATGCCACCATAATTGTACATTATATTTGTGCACATGATTACAGCATAAAACATAAAAACAATTTAAATATCAAGAAGAAATATAACTGCACAGGACATTTCTTTCATCTACTCACTGATTTAATAAACACACTCAAACACACAAACACAAATAAATCATACACAGTTTCTAAAATCTTATAAGCATTATCGTATTGCTAAAGGTGACGCATATGGTAATGAAAATGGAGACATAACCCCATCCAACCACGACGTCATTGCGTTTATTTTGTGTCAATTGCATGTGTTCACCCATATATATTTCTTGCAAATCATTGCACAATGACAAGTCCGATGTTTCAAATTTGCAATTCAAATGAATAAAGTTCAAAGGGTTGATATTGTATAACACGTTTAATAGTAAAGTGACTTGTTCTTCGAGCTTAATTATTGATAGAGTTTGGGAAAAAAGTGACCTGCTCACTTAGACATATTAACTTAACATAAGGACAAGATGTTAAGTTCAGCTCAATATATTTGCATAATTGCATAGTATAAAGACATACATATGTGGTGAATGTTACAACAAAAACTTGGCAACAATGTTACAGTATCATCGATATATAACAAAGCTTTATATTGCGACATAAATCCAAGTCTAGCACATTATATTTGGAAGTTAATCTAAGACTTTCCAAGCATTTACCAAATTTTGTAAAAATGCGACTTGTTTGCCCAGCTTTATCTCTTTCAAATGGTGGCATTATGCCAAGTCAAATCAACTGTTAACAGAGAGCACTACGATACGCTAACTATTAGAAACTTAGCGAGTTTGTGGTCATAAACGCACTTTATTTTGTAACACAAAGGCAAGTCCAGATCCTAACATTTGCATCGTGGGAAAATGTAAACCAGGCGAGAGGATCTAGCAATATATCAATCTCCATGCAGAGTTGTCGTTTGTTGCTCTCACATACATCTCTGCGTTGGGCTCAGCGGTCATATTGGACAAGAATCTTGTCCATAATCTTGTCAAAACGAACAAACGCATTCAAAGTATATTTGATTGGATTTTTAGGATCAGAGGCGTTAAATAATGAAATAGGTATTTTAAATTTACGATACATCGTGCAAAAACTTGGTAGTTTTAATGCAACTCTTTGGAACTATTTTATTGCCCATTTACGCAGATGGAATCATTCCGCGCACTTAACAAATGTAAACAAATGAACAAATTGAGTGACGTTAGGCATTGCTTCGACGGCAAACGTGTATTTACAGAGAGGAGACGGTCAGTTCTGTTGTATTTATCAAACAAATAAGGGGACCTTATTTTGCTAGTTGTATAAGGGAAAAGAATTATGATTAGTACTTAGTAGTAGAAGGCTCTTGAACATTATTCATACGGACCAGTTGGTTTGTGTTAAAAATCAAAATATTTCAGCATGTAGACTTTATTATTATTACTGTATTACCCATGCATACTTTTTTCCACCCTTTAAACTTAAAGATGACATCCATACACACCTGCTTTTTACCTCTGACAAAATAAATGTGAACCAATTGGACAAAAAGCAAAAAGTGTTCTCAGGCTAGTGATTTAATTTTAAATATATGACAGAAAAGACTGCCTGTGAAGAACGGCATATTTTAGATGATCAAATATCCTCCTTATTACAATATGATCAGGCTCCGGTCGTTGTCGGTTCAGGTGCTACATGTACTTCACTTGAAAGTACCCCGGGTACTCTGAAGTATACTACAATTTACCCGGCTTAGGAAAATACAGTTAAAGGCAACTTGCCATACTCGGGGGTACTTTTTAGTATATTTTTCATACCCCTGGTACTTTGTAGTATACTTAAGAGTACTTGGGGTACTAAAATGTTGTACCTGAGCCAACAATTACCAAATGAGCATTGGTGGTTACTGTCCTTTCTCAACACTCCAGTTTCAGATGAGCATTACTGAAATTACAAAGATGAGTTCAAACATTACCACCACCTGTGAGTGTAGCGAACAGTCAACCTTTGATCCCTTCATTTATAGTCATCTGATCTACATGTAACAGGAAATTCCACACTTCAATTATTTAATTATGTTGTACTTGTACTGAAAGGTTTGATACTAGCAAATGTATATTTTTAATAAGAACTGTTCACAGTCTGATATAAAAAACTATTTCTTTTTTCTTATTAGATTCCTGAAATTATATTGGTGTTTCAGTATTTTGATATTTCCATTGTGGTAGTCAAACAAAATTGACATTATTAAAGAAACTAAAACATGAGAAAAAGTCCCTTAAAATGGTGGCATATTTCTGGGATATTAACAGAGAAAAACAAAACCATACTATCTTGTTAGATTTTAATAACAGTATTAAACACCTGTGTTTAGGAGATACCATTCAATAAGGATAAACACAAAACTTGAAATTACATGAACAATGCAACAAACTGAAGTTAAGCTGTAATGCATTGCAGATTCACAGATGTGTGTTATGTAAAAAAGATCCAGTGAAACATTATCTTAAAGAAAGTTTTACATTATACCACACATAAACTATTTGTTAAGGTTAATAATCTTAAAAATGCTAATTTTCCTCTAACATGCCCTTGTATTTCAAGATAGAATACTTTCCTTGCCAGAGGAAAGAGGTCTGGGTTCAAATCCCAGCAGGGCTTCAGAGGAGATGCATTTTGGACAAATGATTGTATTTGCTTTTATTGTATTTGCTTTACTTTATCCTTAAAATCAACATGCAAATGTATTGAAAATAATCTTTGTTTTTACATAAATGAAAAGACATCAACCTTATGAATGACATCATTTTAATTCGTTTTAGGCACTTAAACTATAACGCAAAATTCAAATGCAAAAGAATAACATTAATTTTATGGTTTCAATATACTCAATACAACACAAACACAGCATAATTCAAAAAAAGTAGATAACAAAATAAACTCAATAATTACATGTATACAACAATTTCACAATTTATAACAATTTAAATAACTTGATAATAACTGATTATAGTAATGTACAGGTATTTTAATACATCTAAGTAATAAAAACTTGACAAATGTCATACTACGACTCACACAACCATTAAACCATTGATGACATTGCCTAAAATTCCTTTTTATCCATGACCACATTTGTGAATTTAAGGTTTGAAATTGTGGGTAAAGAATGAGAATTGTGTATGTGTGCACATGAACCGTCTAAAAAGAGGCAAAAACAATTATGGGTTTACAACTGATTTCTGGATATCTTCTAATTGAACTCTCGCAGTATGTGGCTTGGAACTGGATTCCCATGTTGTTGAAAAGCCATTTAATAATGATTTATATTTTATGTCCTGGGTTTTGGCAATCAGATCAGTGTAGGAATGCAGCTACTTAACTTTTTCTGTAGAATGTTTCTTCATTATCACTTATCCCCTTTTTAGCTCATCTATTTTTTGAAAAAAGAATATGAGCTATTGTCATCACCTAAGCGTCGGCCTCCGGTAAAGTTTTGTGTTTAGGTTAAGTTTTGTGTTTAGGCACTTTTCTCATAAAGTATCAAAGCTTTTGCATTCAAACATGACACACTTACTTACTATCATGAGTGGACTGGGCAGGCAAAGTTACATAACTCTGACTGGCATTTTGACAGAATTATGGCCCCTTTTATACTTAGAAAATTGAAAATTTGGTTAAGTTTTGTGTTTAGGTCCACTTTATTCCTAAAGTTTCAAAGCTATTGCTTTCATACTTGCAACACTTACTAACTAGCATAAGGGAACTGTACAGAACAAGTTGCATAACTCTGGTTGGCAATTTGATGGAATTATGGCCCTTTTTTGACTTAGTAAGTTTAAATATTTCGTTAAATTTTGTATTTATATCCACTTTACTTCTGAAGTATCAAGGCTATTGCTTTCAAACTTTAAATACTTTCTTACTATCATGAGGGTCCTGTACCTGGCAAGTTGAATTTGACCTTGACCTTTGAGTGACATTGACTCTCAAGATCAAATTATTAAATTTTGCTAAAATTGCCATAACATCTTTATTTATGATCAGATTTGATTCATACTTTGACAAAACAACACTTACCTGACATACCACAATGGACTCCACCCAAACAATCCCCAGGCCCAACCTCAAAATCTCCCCCCATAAAAAACACAAATATTTATTTGTATTATTTTATTTTTGAAAGACTGTCCAACCATCCCACCCAAGAATCCCCCCACAAAAAAAAAATCTTTTCTTTTTTGAAAGATTATGTAATAAATGACCACACCCCACACTATACACCCCTCTCCACCCTCACCCCTCGCCCCTTTTGATTGAAGTATTGATATAGGTCCCTTCACCTTTAAAAAGAAAAATAGAAGAGCGGTCTGCACCCGCTAGACGGTGCTCTTGTTCACATTTGAACTCTTCAAAATTGTACAAGGGGGACTGAATTTTTCATGTCTGACTTTGACATTTTTCTAATGAGTATGATACTGGTGAACATATGCCTTTCTATTTATGGGGAAATGTTGTTTTTTTTCCATAAATATCCATGCAGTGTATTTCCTGAAAACAGACAGAATTTCATATTTATACAAAATTTAAGCTATACATTAATGATGGTGACATTATGTGTTGCATTATTGATATATTTTGCAGACAAAAATATAATACCAACCCTTGTCATTAGAGTTGTTAAATGGCAAATTGACAGTATATCACTTGACTATTGCCTCATTTTGAAACACGGCCATACAATTTGATTCTATGTTTATCGTCTTAGGTGTGCCCAAACTTTGTTTGATCAAGCGGATTTTTTTTATTTGAAGTGTATGAAAAATATTAAACTACAGTGACCCACATGTCGACAATATCTGCGTTATTCCAGAAAAAACTTGTACCGGTATTCATGTTTGGTGAACAGGTGTTATCCAGGTCTCCTCCTTTGGAAAAATTTATTAACACCTTCAGCACAAATAAGGCTGACTGATTGAATCAACCAGTGATAGATTCATTAAAATAATAAGAATTTATATGGTAAGTGATTTTGAAAGCTTTGTACCCACAGATAAGTAGGTTTTGCAAAAATCTAGCCTTTATGGAGTAAGTCTGTACTTAAATAGCTCCAAGAGACTGGCAAATAAGTATTTTGTTTCGATTAAGATATAAGCACTTCCAATATGTATCGTTTAGAATGGTGATTTTTCTCTGATTATCAATAACTGCATAGATTGAACATTGTGAATGTGCTGTTTTGTCTCTTATACTACCTTTTTATATTGTATATATTGCCCTTTCAGATTTACTTTCAAATATATACCCAGTAATTGTAGATTTTAAATATTATGTGACACAAACATGTAGGTTTGTTAACACAACAATATCCATATTAAAATAATGAATAAAGACTGATATAAGATATTATGGTATGAGATGGTTTTCTTGAAAGCAGTGAATGTAATGTAACCGTCGTGCAAGAGATTGTTTGGTATACTGTAACCTTCATGATGAACGCTTGGAATGATCATCACATGAATGAGACGCTCTCATAAAAATAGTCCGTTCTGAGCCCAACACAGAGATAAATGTAATGTAACCGTCGTGCAAGAGATTGGCAATATATTTGGTGTCAATGTGGCTTGTTTACACCGTATTAGGCTTGTACCAAAAAGATAAGTCAAGCCCATCATCATTACACTTTAATAAAATAAAGTCCAGGTTTTTACGGCCATGCAATGAATTTGGTATCAATGCCACATATTCAGCTAGATAAATGTGCTTTTGCTTCAAACACGAGGACAAGTGAGGTCGATACAATTCAAAAGCAATTGATGGAATTTCCAGATTATGAACATCACGCAGTGCGTTTGGTATCAATGTTAATTTTTCAATACTCGTATGACTGTTGCACTCGGACTGGGTAATTTTATCACATTGGTGTCGTAAGTTAATTTCTTGCATCATATGATGATAAGAAGAGTCCACCATAGTTACTTTTCCTTTACATTTTCCTCTAGCTTATAGGGAACACCTTGTGCCTTTGGTATCAGAGTTACATGTGCAACTAGTTCAATATTCCTCATACTGTTAGCCGCGAAAAGATCCAGGCCTTCTAATTCGCATTTAATTATTTTTTCCAGCTTAGGATGATCACGTAATCCATTTGGTAATATTAGCACATGTTCAATTATCCTAAGACAGTTACAAGCGTACACGTCCAGTCCATCACATTTGCCTTTAAAGTAAATTTCCTTCAGCTCAGGTGAACCACATAATCCATTTGGTAATAATATAACATGTTCACAACGATCAATGCACAAAACACTGTGGTACTCGGACAAATCTAGTCCATCATATTTGTTAGTGTATTTGATGCTTTCCAGGTTAGAAAGACCACCTAATTCATTTGGTAATAGTGTCACATGTTCTCATAGTTCAATATTGTTAAGACTGTAAAACGCGGACAGGTCCAGTCCATCACATTTACATTTTTTGTTTATTTTCTCGAGCTAAGGAGGACCAATACATTCAATTGGTAATAATATCACATGTTCAACTAGTTCAATAACCCTAAGACTGTTACAAGCAGACAAGTCCAGTCCATCACATTTGCATTTAAGTTAATTTTCTCCAGCTCAGGTAAACCACATAATGCATTTGGTAACAATATATCATGTTTACCGAGAACAATTTTCCTAAGACGTTTACACGAAGATTAGTCCAGTCCATCACATTTGCAATTTAAATTAATGCTAACCATGTAACGAAGACGCTGTTATGCATTTGGCAACAACAACACATGTTTACAGAGTACAATTTTCCTAAGACGTTTACAAGCAGATAAGTCCAGTCCATCACATGTGCACTTTAAATTAATTATTTCCAGGTTAGGAAGACAACGTAATTAATTTGGTAACAATATCACTTGTTCACCTAGTTCAATCTTACTAAGACTTATACACCCGGACAAATCTAATCCATCACATTTGCATTTTAATTTAATTTCCTCCAGCTTGGGTAAACCACATAATGCATTTGGTAACAATATCACGTGTTCATCCAAGTCAATACTCCTAAGACTGGTACACCCGGACAAATCTAGTCCATTACAAATGCATCTTAGGTTAATTTCTGCCAGTTTAGGAAGACCACGTAATGCATTTGGTAACAACCTAAGGTGCTCATCGTGTTTACCAATCAATGTCCTATTTGTATCTAGTTCCGCAATCCTAAGACTTTTACAAGCGGACAGATCCAGTCCATCACATTTGCATTTTAAATGAATTTCCTCCAGCCTGGGCAAACCACATAATGCATTTGGTAACAATATCACATGTTCACCTAGTTTAATTTTCGTAAGATTGTTACACTCGGACAAGTCAAGTCCATCACATTTGCATGTTAGGTTTATTACTCGCAGCTCAGGAAGACAATGAGATGTATTTGGTAACAATGTCACGTGTTCACCGAGTGTAATATCCTTAAGTCTGTTACACGCGGGAAGGTCCAGTCTATCATATTTACAAGTTGAGTAAATGTTTTCTAGTACAGGAAGACCACGTAATGCATTTGGTAACAATGTCACATCACTCCAGAGTCTAATATTCTGAAGACGTTTACAAGTGCACAAGTCCAGTCCGTCATATTTGCACCATATTGTGATTTCCTCCAACTCAGATAAGCCACGTAATTCATTTGGTAATACAATCACATCTTCACCGAAATCAATTTTCCTAAGACGATTACACTAGGACAGTTCCAGTCCATTACATACGCAATCTAATTCAATGATCTCTAGGTAAGGAAGACCATGTAATGAGGTTGGTAACAATGTAATACGTGACGAATCTTGGCATTCAGAATTTTTTGTATATGTACGTAATTCAATTTCTCTAAGGCTGGTACAAGCGGTCAGGTTTAATCCATCACATTTGCAATTTAAATAAATGCTTTCAAGTTTAGGAAGCCCACGTAATGCATTTGGTAACAACGTCAAGCGTTTACCGAGTTTGATTGTCCTAAGACTGTTACAAGCGGTCAGGTCCAGTCCATCACAATTGCATTTTAAGTCAATTTGCTCCAGTTTAGAAAGACCACGTAATGAAATTGGTAACAAGCTCACATACTTACCGAGTTTAATTTTTCTAAGACTGTTACACGCGGACAAGTCCCGTCAAGCATACATGGAATTTAGGTTAATCTGCTCAAGCTCAGGTAGACAACAAAATGCATTTGGTAAAAATGTAACATTTATACCAAGTTTAATTTTCTTAAGGCTGCCACACGCAGACAAGTCCAGTCCATCGCATATGCAATGTAAATTAACGCTTTCCAGGTTAGGAAGACCACGTAATGCGTTTGGTAACAATATAACGTGTTCATCGTCGGTTTCATACTTGTTATACCATCGATTCCTACCTAGTTTAATAGTCTTAAGACTTTTACACTCGGACAGGTCCAGTCCATCACATTTGCAATACAAATCAATAATCTTCAGGTTAGGAAGACCACGTAATGCATTTGGTAACAATGTCAAGTTTTCACAAAGTTCAATTTTCCTAAGACCTTTACACTCGGACAGGTCCAGTCCATCACATTTGCAAACCAAATCAATGATCTCCAGGTTAAAAAGACCACGTAATGTATTTGGTAAAAATGTAACATTTATACCAAGTTTAATTTGCTTAAGGCTGCCACACGCGGACAAGTCCAGTCCATCGCATTTGCAACGTAAATTAACTCTTTCCATGTTAGGAAGACCACGTAATGCGTTTGGTAACAATGTCACATCTTTACCAAGTTCAATAGTCCTAAGACTTTTACACTCGGACAGGTCCAGTCCATCGCATTTGCAAACAAAATCAATGCTCTCCAGGTTAGGAAGACCACGTAATGCATTTGGTAACAATGTCATACACGTATCTATACGAATGTGCGTAAGACTGTGGAACAAAGAACACTGTATTCTCTCGCATTGGCATCCTATTGTTAGTTCGTGTTGTACATTACGATCACTGAATGTGTTTGAAGAAAGTGTCGTACAACTGGAACAAGATGTCAAGATGAGTTGAAATAATTCAGAATAGAAGTTTGATTTGAAGTGTACAGACTGGATTTTTAATATATTCTTCAAAACAATACATGTTAATGTTTCAGTGCTAAATTTGTCAACATAAAATTCGTCAACATAGATGTTTTTCAGTTCAAGATGTATTTCTTCATCAGGAACATTGTTGGACTTTGCCTCTTCATAACCCATTAGTATTAGATATTGATGCCTGCGTCCATACTTATCGTCTGAGAAACGAGACACCTTGTCATAAACAGCATACATTTTAAATGCACTAGAAAGTCTATTTGCAGCAGTAATGCTGAGTCCACAGATACATTTACATACTTGACTTATGTCCATTAATTCTAGTTGGCCTTTAGTAATTTGCTGAAGTAGGTCACTATCAATGAGTTCTACATTACTGGCAATATGGAGTGCAGCAAAAAATTCCTGAACACTCTTGTGGATGAAAGAACATGTGGACGGTTTATAAGACAGTGTTGACAGCTTTCTTTCTGTCAAAATACCGGTCCTAAGAGCAAATAATTTTTCTAACTCTGTCAAATACTCTGAGAGCTCTCTGTCATTAAATACTAATTGATGTTCCTTTCCATCCGTGAACAAGAAATAAAAGGCTGCTTTTGATAACGATTTGATATATCCGATATTACCTGCCAGGTATTGTGTGTTTTTGAAACACGTAAATGGAGCGGGGTGAAAAGATGCGATCTCTCTGTTGGACTTTTTAAGAAGACAATCTAGTAAAAGGCTGTATATTTCACATGCTGATCCTGTCAGAAATGTTTTGTCTACCCAAAGACAAACAATAAGTGTTAGTAGCAATGGTGTTGCTAACAACTCGGAAAGTTTGTTTTTATAAATGTACGATTTAATTGTTACAAATTCCGTATCTATATCCAGATTGTCGGCAATGAGGCATTCCAGTACATATTTACTTAGCACAAATGGGTCAATGACCCCTTCTATTTCTAGCAGAGAATCCACATGAGATGTTTTTAATAGCTCGTCAGACATTTTCCATGGCCGTGTAGTGATAAACACAACACACGGGGCCGCTTATATAGGTAATGGCAGTTTCCCGTTCGGATCGGACCATTCGTCCAGACCATCTTCAACCACAAGACACGATTCTTGTGTCATAATTGTTAGCAAAAGGTTGTAAGCATTCCTAACTTCATCGTCATCATCGTATAACATTTCAATTATTTGTGTTTTAATCATCTTCACTACTTTGCGTTCCTCTCTCGACTCCCGTAATGCAATGTGAAAGACAAACTTAAACTCACGCAGATTTCTTGTCAGTACTCTCAGGTGCAGAATTGCATAAATTGCACCAATCAACCACCAGTTTGGCAGCGAATGTAGATTTTCCTTTCCCAGGCTCACCCTGTAAAAATATTTGCTTCCCAGGCGTTTGAAAATATCTTTGTACGTATGCAGCTGATCCGTTTTCTTTTTCGTTCCGTCCTTTTCCGATTGAATTCGAATTATTTTAATTGTAGCATATATTTCCATCAACGATTGTACATGTCCTGGCATCAGTGGTGATAACGATATGTTCGCTTCATTTTTTGTGTAATACTGTACCAACCGCCGGCGAAATTCTAAAAACAAGCAATCAATTATCAACACATTCGTTTAAAAACATCAAACATAGGCATTTATTGAAAATATAGTGTTATGTATAGTAATGTTAACATAAAAGTTGCTTTGTAAAATGTAAAGCTGCCCCCTAACCTTTGATGTCACGTTCGACGTCGTCTTCGTTCATCGATGGCTGGGTTTTCTGAACTGAATTCTTTATGAGTTTTCTCAATTCTCTTTTACACTCTTCTGTATATGTTTGTGTCCGTTCCTTAAAAACCGTTTCCGATTCTTCTTGCAGTTTGTGTACATGTTTATCAAGTTTCGTTAGACATTGTTGTACATAATTTTCCAGTTCATTCTTTGACTCCTCAGACGCTTGTTTTGTCTTTTTTAATGTCTCGCGTGCGTCGTTTAGCAAGTAAACCACGTCCGCCACAGAAATGTTTAAACTCTCTGTTTGTAACTGTTGATAAAATAATCCAAAATAAATATTGTATATGTTTGCCACATTATGAAATATCAGATATGCTTCGGTTGCATTGGTTTCTGCAAATGTATGCTTTATGAAATTATGATCTAATAAATATGTTGTGTAAATACTTAAAACATATTATCGCACATGTAACTGTTCTTGATGCACTCAAGGATTGTGTATGCAAAATGGTACAGAGGTTACATCATTAATGACGTTAATTAAATAAAGACATACTTATCAATGTATTGTGTTTATGCTAAACAAGAAATGTTGATTTACCTGTGTTAATTTTCTCGCCGCATCTTGTGCAATACAGTCATTTACAAGAACTTTTGAATCACTGAGTAAAGCGATTAATGCTACAAAATAGTCATGGAGTTCATCGCTCGTCACTTTACAATCAGAAGAATGCCGGACAGCTTTTCCTATGTCACGTGCATGTCAAACGAAAGCTTACTGAACTGATCTTTTGATTTTTTTGTAAATAATTAACACTGGAAACAATATGTAGAGATTTAGAGCATTGTCAACATTACGTATTATGTGTACGTAAATAATAACCGCACCCAGTAGACACCTTTTTTTTTATTTAGGTTAAAAATATATTGGTTATGCATAATGGGTTAAATTATAAAGCACAGGTATATTGTAACTTGATAATGCAAACATTCATGTCAAATGAATAATTTAAACACTACACAGGCTGTTTTACCTTTGCCAACAGACAGGAAGGACTTGGCTGTTGAGGTGCTGTGCTGAAGGATAACTTACTATCAAAGATATCACAATTCAAAATAATACTGATGACGCCGTTGAAATCGGTTTCTTCGAAAGAATTCACTGCAATATACCCATCTGGAGGCATATAACATTTTGCTATTTCCCAATGATTACTCGCCCATTTTTCCGCAGATGTATTATTCCGCGACAGACCATTGTATCTATGAGCATTGATAATTTCCTCACGAACTGCATCGCATATCCGGTTTGGACATGGTCTTGATTGTTTTCTAGCGGTGTCATGAATCTTACAAACTGGGTTGTGTTTACTCTTATTGCACACTTTATGTGTGGGGCATTTCAACAGATTCGCAGTAAAGCAACATGTGCATGTTATATACGCTGGAAGGCTTAAATTAGATGCCACCGTTTGTATGATACTTGTCTGGAAATTGTTCACTTCCCTGTCAACGAAATCACGCAACCCCGCCTTTGTTATATTGATTGCAAGCCATGCTTTCAGCCAGTTCGTCATTTCCATTTCGGAGAAAACTTCTCCAAGGCTCGCCATTTTTATCAAGTCGTAAGCAAATTCTTTAAAATATAAATCCAACATAAAACGTGCTGGGGAGCCATTGTTCTCCTGAAAAGAGGTAAACAAATGCACAATTGAAGAGCAGAAACATAGATACATAGAAACATAGAACCTGGGCTAAGTTTGGCGTTCCTAATTAGCAAGTTTCATTCTGATTGTATAATTACAAATTGGAATCTGTAAAATGAGTTATTCAACTCCATATAACACATCGGGTATCATTCGAACATTCTGTTTACTTTAATATTGACTGAGAAACAAGGTGAGCTCCATAGTGTTAACAAACTTTCTTTCGTGTGACTTTGTGACCTAGTTGTTGACATCAAATGACTCAGTTTCAAAGTCAAACATATTTCATATTATTTGTTAAACAACACTTTGATTGTGTCGTGACAAATGGCCAATAGTTGTGGTCTATATGTTATTCACAAGGTAGATTTTCAAGATGAACGATGGAACGCCTACAAGGCCTGCATAAAGTTATGTCGCTCGGCTGTAAAATCTCAAAACAACGCCATACATGTATACTAACGTTATCGCATGCCAAACTTTTATCTTTCATCAAAGTATTAAAACAATTGCACACAACATTGTTGCAAATTACGATATAAAAAGTAACCACATAATGCATGTCTGTGATGGTTAAATTTCTTCCATTAAAATATCATATATTAGAAACTTGTTATGTATGCACTTATCTCGATCACCACTGGTTGGCCTTTATAAAACTCAACATTTTACGGCCTTAAAAGAATCGATCTAAAACCATAACCTTTATAATAGTTTGAGAACAAATGCACGGGATATTAGGGCTATTTCTGAAAAATTACTACATTATTCATATTATTCACAATTATTAATAAATTTGTTTTTTTTAATTAAATTGAATAGTATTTTTATAATCCAAAAGTGGTTTTAAAATGAATGAATCTTATCATATTGTCAATTATAGTAGATTTGTAGGAAAACGTTATATTCCAACGATTTAATTGTCTATTTAAATATAGGCTACGGTAAAGTGCATGTTTACCAGACCTATAATTGAACAACAACGAACAATCTGTTGTTTGAACATTAATTTAAGCGAACAATTTGAAAATTAAAGTGTTAAAAGTTAGTCAAAATAATATAATTGTAAATAGTAATGACGCGCAAAATATCGTTATCATACTTGTGTTGATTTTATGAAAACATGCATATTTGCGACTCATTCAATTTTTTTATCTTGGGTCGGAGTTTTGCAGATACGTGCAAAGATACGACCCGCAAAGCTGTGTAACTTATGGCAAATTGAAAGGGTCTTAATTCGTATATGGACGAAAATGTCAATGACATTCATTACAACATTTTGGGTTTTCGACACGATAAATATGTCAACCTTATCAGAGCTATGCGTAACATAGACGGTACTGTGCAACCAAGAACGTACACTTATTTACTGCTGGTTCATTTGTTATTGACTGTTCAATATTGTTTTACTGAAGTTTATTAATTGTTTTTGCTGTGTGATTTGTGACTTTTTTTTACTTCATGGTGATAATTGATTTTCATTTAAAAGGTCAGTTTCTTATGTTGGATCAATACGTTATATTTACTGTACCTAAAATCGATCAGTTCTTTATCAAGTGGCCCATTTTTATGTTGAACTAGTTTAATCCTCTTGTAAAGCAGGACAGATCGATACCTTACATTTAACGATAACATTCTATTTGTTACATTCATTTCGTTATTTAATTCCGGTTTTTCCGACGTGGGCGTTTTTTCGGAGGGCATAAAGAGACCAAGTACGCCTTGAATTAGATTTTTTTTTCGTATATGCATCGTGAAGAATGCAGAATTACATTGTTAACATATTTCTCAAGGATTATAGTGAAAAGAGCGTTCTTATGTGGTCTTAATAGTAGGCCTTAAAGAAGTAACTAATCTGTACCAAATATGCACTAGATGTTGATTTTAACCAATTTCAGTAGTTTTAATATAAAAAAATATAAATTAAGTTCCATATAAGACACATTCATATGCAAGTAATACAAATTAAAAAGTTCAACAAATGATAAAGATAGATAACTACATAACTTCCATTCCTAGAGGACGGTTCATTACATAATAAAAACATTGTTCTAACGCTCTTTGTTGCATATACCATAACGGGTATATCACACATTTAAGTATATGTAAGTACAGACACATTACTTTTCAAGTGAATACTTGGTATACAAACCAGTTTCGTTAAAACCATAAACACAATGATCTATATCGGACTTCCGCGCCCACAATGTGTACACCTATTTACTTTACAACGTTTCAAATAGCAGTGTCCTTGCGTTATAGGTTTAAAATTAAATCCCGATTTTAAACAAGCGTAGCTGTTATGATTACCGTAACACGTTGGGCGCGAAATATCTTTTAAAAGAACTGCTATAAATAAAACGTAACAATATTAATCTCGTCTCACAAAAGCCCTCTCGGGGAACAATCATCTCGTTTATATATAAGTGTATGAGCATCTGGAATTTAAATTAAAACTAAAAACAAGCGTTGATAAAACAGTTCAAAACTATTAACGCGTGGTACTTTTATATATAGAAACTTAATTACATATTGATTTAACTGAGAAAACGTATCGAGTGTTGTTTAGGCACTTAATAGTAAGAGTATTAAGGGGCACATTGCATATAAGTGCACCATCAATTATAGGATTATGCAATTTTGTATAATCCTAGTATATGGAATTGAAATTATTTCGCAAGCCATATCCCCAGCGACCGATCATGGGGTCCCTAAAATGTGATGGTCGAGGTCCAACTCAAGTTCATTCAAAATAATCAAACAATTCAATGCAATTTCGTTTTAAGTAAGGTGATGCTAAAACAAATGTTATGTTCTTGTATATTGAAACCACAATACATTACTTTTTTGTTATATGCTTTTGCGTTTTTTAGAGAGTTCTGATTGGTTACCATGACACGCAAATATGCTTCTGAGATCATCAATCTATTTAGACACACTAACAAGTTAGGCTCATTTTGTCTCGTTTCTTCCGTCGATTAAACATATATTTGATGAGCTGTTAGCCTCTACACTTCACTCACAAAATATAAAAAGGAAAGTGATAATCATGATCAGTTTTGTACAGAACTTTAAAGAAATTTGATCGTGTATGCATACTGTTGGTCATATTTGACTGATTGTTATGAATTTTAGAATTATCCGAATGGGTCCAGTATAAAGTTATAAACATAATTTTGAAATATTGTGAGAATATACACAATCAACACAACAACAAATTCAGAAGGTTCACAGGTTGGGCTGGATAATAACTTGGCTTTATGTAGTATTTATTTAGTAGGTATTTTGGAGCATATATATGTTTTCATATTGCAAAAACATAATTCCAAACAATATCAGGTTTTGTTTGAACGTTTACCATTTTTTGTGCTTAAACAATTATGATATATCATCCAAACAAGCGTTTTATTGTGGTGTTTGTTTTTTAAATGAATCAGCTGCCAAAGTTACTCTTTGCATAAGCAATGTGGTTTCAAAATATTTACACAATATAATAAAATAGTATAACACTGAGGAAATTCGTTAGAAAAGTAACGATCACAACCAAAAACTGAAATTGACCATGAAGTGAAATTTATATGTAAAATCAGTAAAAATATCATGTAACATAATTACAATAATGTTGTGTTTTGCAAGCATTTTTGATGCAGCAATCCTTGATCGTTTCATTTTGGTATATGTGTACGTACAGACGTCATGAAAGGACTACTAGTCCTTATTGACACTTATGCTGCTCGTATTACAAATTGGAATCTGTAACACTATTTATTTAATTCCATATATAATAATATGATTTAAAATTATAATAGTCGTGTTACCTTTTCAAATGAAGGATAGGTTTTCGCGACTAAATCGATTGTCTCGGTTTTGACATGTATTTACATTGATACAGGCGACAATTTACAAAAGTCACATTAATAAAATGACGGCCGGTGTATGAATGAAGTACTGTGAAAAACTGTGTAATAAATATTCAAGCAAGTATTCATAAACTACTTTAAAGTAACTTTGTTTTAAAATAGCTGTAATCTCCATCTCACGTTTGGTATGAGTCTGCGAATTTTAAAGATAAATAAAACACCATACGTAATGTTTTTGTTTCCTAAATGAATTGCTTATGTCATAACTGCATGGTTATAATGCCATTTTTATCGACCAACATTTCCAACCCATAATAAAGCCACCTTAAAACGAATCTTCACGTGGTTCCTATTTAAGTTGCTGTGAGATTATTGTGGCTCTTCTGAGAGCAAGAGTTTTTATTTTAATGTTCGGCGCCCCATTCAACTGTGTTTTTTTTCATTGACAGATCGAAGGCATTGACCTCCAGCTCACATTACATGAAACCCCTAATCTGCAGCTTGGGGTGTGGCTTTCAAACTAACGCGTTATCACATACTATAACCATATCAAGTGGCTCAATTCTAATATCAAGAATGCATTTTTTTTCCAAAAAGACATTAACTGATGTTTTCGAGTTAAATCATATTCGTTTGAGAAGCGACATTCAAAGGTTGAATGCCACCGTTAGAATTGAAGAAAACGAATGAGGTCATTGTTCATTACGTAAAGTGCGCGCTCCTATCACATGGTGAATAATTATTGAAACGATCTTGATAATATTAATTGTAAAACCAGATTTAAAAGCGAATCAACTATTTATTTTAAGATACTAAAATATTTACAATCCAATATTTTTTTTTACATACATGTACTTTAACACTAAATTAAGCAAACATACTTAGAATACGCTGTTTAATAAAGAAATAGTAACCTTTATTAAGCGCAGCGGCATACGTTTCCTTACACTATACCTCAAGTCTAAAGAATGATTTTTCGATCTTAACAACCAACTCACCGCAACACATACACATTGGCATCTTGTCAAGTTTTATTGAATACTCAAAACATTAATTTAAAAGAGCATATCGACGATACTACTTAATGGATTAAACAAAATAATAAGATTACTCTTGTAAAATGTTTTATTAAATGATTGCTCATCACGTCTCGCTTAAAAAAATCGGTAAAATATTGATGTGTTCAAGGAAAGCTGGTCAATAAGCAGCTGTAATAGAAGAAGAAGTGGTTAAATCTTTACGATGTCATAAGTCGATTATTATTTGAATGTATATATCTGTGTACAACGAGAAAGAACGCTTTTCTTAAACTCGTGTTTTCTTCACCTTCGATATTCCTCTTTGAGTTAGTGGTAAAGTCTGCAATGGTTATAGTTGTTTGACGAAAAGCTGGACAATGCGCAGCAGTATTAACATATATAGTAGTTAAATCGTTATTTATGGAATGTAGGTAAAGTACATCTATACGCATGAGCTCGTAGAGCAAACCTACCGTAGTGGTCAAAATCCCACATAATGAAGGCGTGAGTTCGTCAATCTCATTGGTAAAGGTGATCGGAAAAGGATTATATTTTCCTTTACGATTTTATAAATCGACGATTAATAGAAAGATATATGTATGAAAAAAAAAACACGCATTTCTTTAAGCCGTGTTTATATTTATTTCGATATGCCTCTTTGAGTCATTGGTAAAGGCCTCCGGTAATTATAGTTCTGAAACGAAATGTAATACGGTGTTCAACGTTACCGTGAATAGATGCCTTATGAATGAAAGATCAGCCGATTAAATCGCGATGGTTAAACTTTTTTATCGATAACTGTTGAATGGAACAAGTGAAGTTTTGAAATAACATGCTCAAGTCGATTGCCTATACTATTAAATATCTTCAATCGCGAGAACATACGGTTATTACTCATTGCAGATTTTGCCATTACATTTTTGGTGCAAACTGGTTTTCCGAATCAATACACGAAACACACTTATTTTGAAACATGTATACACTTTGAATAGGCGAGTCGAGAATCAATTAATCTAATTAAGGTCGGAGTATTAACATGTACATTTATTTTGTCGCATATTGCTTATATGCTACTGTTCAAAGAGAAATATTGCTAGTATTATTGAAGAGTGTTGTGGTATCGAGATATATATAATACATTTATTCTTATCTGACAACTAGCAGGTTTTTCAAAGTAGGTTTCACTTTGAACTTCAAGTCATACATACATCTGTCTTCTTATCACAGAATGATATGCTCTGATATGCTCTGTTTGATCTGTAAAATTAATGTGTTCCCATTAAAGAGACTTATTGACTGATTGTATATTAAAAAAAATAAATATTATTCAATGAATTTATTAGCTGTTAAATTCGGAATAGTTTTCAATAATTTTTAAAACCAGGAGAAAGACAAAATAAAATAAATATACCGGCCTATTAGATCACACCAGGGACATCTAGGAGTAAAACTTCACTCGCTACCACTACAACACGCATGTTTTTAATCTATAGCGTTTTTAAAATCATATGTGTGTAAAATGTTCGATGAAAAGCGATACAAACGCTGAATTGTTTACGCTTTCAATCGATGATTATCAATAAAAGAACAAATAGTTAAAACATATGTTTCGACATTCTGTCATTTTCCCAACTGTGAACAAGTCCCTTTAAGTAAATTAACCTTACATAGTTTTGCAGTTATCAGAAAATAAATATAATCGCAGTTGGAACATTTAACAAATAGCTGTGCTAACATATCGGCTGATCGCTAGAGGACGATCTTGAATTGAAATGATTTCTTTGTGTAACATGAGCTGTTAGACACAAATCTAACGGGAGGTTTTCTTCAATTGGGTTGTTTGCTCAAATGTATAACTAGATTTGAGCGATGATATGATTTTTTTTAAATAAACGATAAATTATAAAACTAGCAAATTAAGTTAAAAAAAGATTGCAAAGAAGACTTTTCAAATTAGTGTCTGACTGTAATTACTTCAAACAATCATCTATTTTTCTAAGGGTGAATACAGAGAATGTTCAAGTAATTGCATGTTTGTTATGCCTAATACGTTACAATTGAAGAATCGTCAGTCAAGATTGATTACGTATATGTTGCCGGAATTACACTAAAATTCCATATTAATTACACAAAAACCGATTCCTAAGTTTTGATAATATGTGTTTGTAGTTTTGCCAACAGTTCTCATGGTATATCTGCAAAGTCTCATGAAAAATACACAGTTTCTTTTAAAGAGGGAGATAACCTGCGTTGTGTATACACGCACTTGCACAGGTTTTAGAACGCTTGTGCACAAACTTACACCAGGATGAGAGAAACCTTATTGCAGTAAGTGGTCATTTATGTATTGCAAGGACCTAATTTCCAAACAGTGACGCATACAACCAATGTACGAGACAAGACAAACAAAGACACAATAAACATGCAACCATTAATACAACTGGGGTTATCAGATTGGAACAATATTATTTGTTTCCCATTAAAACTGGAAAAATTGGAACAGAACCAATAAAAAGAAAGAGTTTGCGTACAATGTAATACAAGGTGCCTGATTGCGGGCACAACGTGTGTGCATGTTGGCGGGTTATAGGAAGGTCGCCAATACGTCAGCACAAAACGGAAAAAGTTTACTCACCAGAACGATAACAAAATACGTAAATTATTACCGTTGTCCCCTTTAAGACGTTCTCGTGGGTATATTTGTCGTTTTCACATGTTGTTGTAGTGCGGACTTTCAAGCCCGCAAACACACCAACACCAGAGAACGATACCTATATAAATATATCTACCATAAGGATAAAAAAGTGAAGCCGATGTGATAGCTATATTATGCTATTTGTCATTCTTGTATTCATGTGTTTTGTGTTTGTGACCTTAAAACCCGCCCACGTGAGGAGATCGCGAAACCCTGTACGAGGACACGAGATTACGATGCGAGATAGATATCGATATTAAGTTCGAGATTTCGGATCGTGATCTCGAGTTCTCGAATCTAGATATCGAACCATCGTATCTCGTTTCCGCAATTGTAGTTCAGAGTTCGAGAAAACAAAACAACGAGTGGCCCTTAGAATGTCTTGTTCACAGTAACAGTTTGTCGGTTATATATAACAAAGTTGTGATGGTACCATCCCCGAGTCATCGCACCATGCAGAGTCGGAAAACACACGCACAGTCGTCATACGTACGCACACAAACGCACACGTGAGCATTGTAAACTTGATACAAGAGCGTTTTCAAATGTCAATTCGATTAATTCGAATTTTTCGACATCATAAGGAAGAATGTTCATAGCATGTTTTTTGATTTTGTAAAATATGTGACTTCTATAGTGTTTACATTGTTTCACTATAGTCATGTAAAATAGAGCTCGCCAACTTGCGGAGTTTCTTTAACGGATCAGATTCATTTTCAAACTCGACCAATATATCAATAGAACAAATGTGCTGAGCAAGTTCTATGAAGATTGGGCTAAAATATGACTTCTAGAGTGTCCACAAAATGTCTCTATTTTTGAGCTACTAATGTAGTTGTTAAACCCAGGTAAAACAGTTTAATCTGCCACCAAGATATCATTGGGACCAATTTTATGGTCAAGTTTCAGGATGATTGAGCAATTGGTGTAGTCTCTAGAGAATTAACAATGTAAATGTTGATGACAGACGACGAACAACGGAAAACAAACAACGAATAAAAGGGTGATCACAAAAGAGCGAATTAAGAAGTAGAACAATGTGTTACTAACACGACATTTAAACTATGTCGTTAACTTCTAAAGGCTCAATGGTACAGAGGTCCCGGTTTCTCATCCCGGGGAAGGCAGAACTTAGTTATTTTTCCATGCTTTTATTTAACACTATTCCACATTTTTTTAACTTAACACATTGACTGACATTGTTTAAGATTACGATAATCTTAGAAATGTTCCCTTTGTGGATACAAAGAGAAAGACAATGTCGGGTAAACATTCCAACAGGTGTCTAACTTGTCTGACCGGCTGTTCATGGAATGTTGTTAAACCCTTAACCTCTTAAACACTAAAAGAAATAAAACTTAAAAATGCTTATTAAGGTGTTTTTATTATAAATAATTAATGGGAATAAAGCAAGTAATTAAAATATATTTCAGTTATCTAATTGCAGCAACAGGAACTCCACATGTTTGAGCAAAAATGAATAATACGACATTGAATAACAATGATATAGATTATCAAGATTTCTCTTTGTCCTCTATCAGTTCTTTCCCTTCACTACTTCGAATAGAATCAAACTTGAATACTAACAATAGTATCAGTACCGTATAAGTGCGCATTTATTTCAGTTGATTTGAGAATAATATCTGATTCTCAAATTAATGCAAAAAGCAATCATATGCAATAAGTAATCTGATAAAACAACCTTTGAATTGATTAATTGGATTTTGTTTTGTTATCGTTATGGATGTTTCCTACATATTTTGCATTCTCCATCTTCAAAAATGTAAGAAAAATCTGTAAGTGAAGGTACCTTTTATGCTTGGTTAAAGGCTAGTAAATTAACAAAAAAGATATGTCTATTTGTGGCTCTGACCTTAAACGAAAGAACATTATTTAAACTGTGACAATAACATACTGGGGCTGAATAAATTATATTACAGAGTATTGATTAGTTTAAACATATTTTATTTCACGAACAAACATGGTAAAAATTTGCATAGAATATACAGTTACAAAAGAGTCACGATATTCCAAAAAAGGATTAGAACGAAAGATCAAGATCTTATACAGTTCTTCTCCATACGCAGTAATTGCAAGCAGAGTATTGATTGTCTCCTTGTCTTACAGTGACCGAGCAGTACAATGTAATTGTAATATATATATAGGATCTGACATGAGTAGTCATATCATACCATATTTTATTAAACGAGTTCAGGAATTTTGTTAGTAAGCGAGCCTTTGGCGACCTC
The DNA here is from genome assembly GCA_007657795.1 of Dreissena rostriformis. Lineage (NCBI taxonomy): Eukaryota > Metazoa > Mollusca > Bivalvia > Myida > Dreissenidae > Dreissena > Dreissena rostriformis. The sequence goes on along the minus strand of VMBQ01004175.1, from coordinate 36,645 downwards.
ATTACGAATTTCCTGGACGAGTTTAATAAAATATGGTATGATATGACAACGAGTGTCAGATCTTTTTTATCACATGCTTTTAAACTAAATAAAATACATCTTAATTGGCCAAACAAATGCTGATAGATCTAAAAGTTGTTTACTATCGTGACCTCATTTCATGTTGACGACGTCATTTCACCAAAATAAAGCCATGCGATTGGTTAGTTATTGATTCTGTAGCCAATGAAAACGCTAAACAATGTTTTATTACACATGTGTAATATAAAGAGGATATTTGTTTATGTCAGTGTAAGTTCGTTTGTTATTTCACGAGTGATCATAGAAAATATATTTTCACGAGTGGCGCAGCCACGAGTGAAAATATTATTTTTCTATGATCACGAGTGAAATAACAAACGACCTTGCACTGACATGAACACATTTTCTGTTGTGTTTTTTTATGCCCCTTTTTCAAGAAAATAATTAATTATAATTTCCCTTTCGCTGAAAAGTGACCCTCTCTACCGTGGCGTGCCTCAAAACATTGAAATGACGTCATTTTTGACGTCATTTTGTTGACGAAATGAAGTCATTATTCCAGGGAAATTCTTCAGTTAAACTCTTTAACAATGTAAATAAACGATAGAAAAAGCATAAAATTTGAAAGAAAATATGTTGGATTCGGTGGATAATCGATTATATTTTGCTCGTGATCATAGAAAAAAAAACAAGGATATAAACAAGGGAAGTACATCTTGATATGATAATCTAAAAATAGAAAAAAAAATCCGAAAATTTGTTCTTTTCACCGGTGAAAAGAACAATTTTGCTCTTTTCACTGCTGTTATTTCAATGCAGAAATGTCATATTTTATCATTAGGTATAAAAGGAAAAAAAAGTAATGTCTGTATTACATTGAAAACAAGGAAAAGCGTGTGATAAATTTGTTTATGAAATTAATATCCTTAAACATATATTAATACAACTCAATAAGGGTCGGATATAATGCAAGTCGGTACACGTCTTATGCTTCCATATATATTTATAGGGAGAAAGGTGTGTGAACAACCAGATACACAGACATACAGACATACAGACATATTCCCATTAGAGACTACGGCGTGTTCGCCTAGCTACGGTGCAGAACGAGGCATACATACTATGAAATCCCCATCCCCCAAAAAGGATGGTTCATTCACAGTTATATACCCCGTACTTACACCGCAACACATCTCGACGTGGGAACAATGTTTTACATACACAGAATGGACAACTTTACATACATAAACACTTATTCACAAACATGAAACCATAGTTGTATTAGGGCAGGATCCGATAAGGATTCTAAACTACCCTCACACTATGTTAGAAACACCGCGGAAATCCGTTGGATCTAGAAGATACAGTGAAAGATATATATATGTATGCATAGTATCATTCGTGGTGGCCAACCACTCTAGCTTCTGTATTCTTATTAAAACGCTAGTAATGTTAATATGTTGTTATCTTTATACTGACAGAACATTCCAAATTTAATGTTTATTACGTGTTTAGCTAAAACAAATTACTTGTGCACACTGTTAGATTTATATCTAACATATATGACATGTAACTTTCTACCAAATGCGTACAGTTAGAAAATTGAAGAATATTAGTATTAAAAGTATAAATGAAATATAATACATATTATTATTTGGCTAAAATGCAACTCGAAAAACAATAATAAAGCAGTAAACCTTACGGTCGATAATAATTATTTTGACGGTCTTATATTAATAATATATTCTCTATACATCGCTTCTGATAAGAGACGTTGCAATTGTGTTATCTATAATTTCAACTATTTAACTATTAAAGAAAGAAAGTTCATGGTAATTAAGGCAGTGATCAATACAGAGACACGTTTGTATGTGTCGGCGAGTAAAAATACTTGAGAATTTAATTGACAAATTACGGTATTAAATTCGCGACCATCAAATATGGTTTGATCTTGTTGTTTTACAGCCTGTATTTACCCAATGGCTTTCATGAAACTTCAAATAAAGCGTCATAATTAAAAAATACGACGTGTTATGGTTGATAATGATATGATTTTTCTACAGAAACGATTGTTCTAAATACGCTTTCTTGGTGGAGAGTAATGGGGTTGCTTGAAGTGTATTTTGGTGTATAATAGTACTTTCAGACGATTCATTACATTTATTATTAGAAGGCAACTTCCCGCTTTTTGACGCAAGCAAATTTAAGTTGATTTGTTTTTTACTGGATACAGTATAGTTTCTTGCGTCAGTTTGACCCAATACAAGAATGGCCAAATAGTGAACATTAATCGATTGTAATGACCCACTAATGCTACTAATTGACATACTCGTGTGTATTTAAAATGCCCTTTTGATCATAGAGGCTATATTATCCCTGGGACGTCGTTTATCTGATCTCAATTGCATTCATGTAACCGAAATCATTATTTAAATGGGAAAATTACAATAACAGCTCTGTTTACATACTCCCCGTTGGTATACTTTTGGCCCAATATTGGTTTTACTCCTTCGATCCTTTAAATTGATGAAATTATTCGAACAAGTCAAGTGGAAATAAACATTATTATACATTATTTTATGGTCTTATTATAATGTCAGACATCTATATTAAAATTGCCCTACACAGTGATTTATTTTACGTCAAATATTCCCTATCAAATATCCACATGGTGTGGTTATATCAAAAGGATATTTCAAAATACTTTGGATAAAGGTATACCAATTCAAAGTGCCATTTTACAATAATGATCAATATAACATATTTTCAATAACTGCCTTGTTGAACCTTTTGTTAAATGTTCGTGTCAGGCAATTGTTATTGAAACCAGTTGAATTGCTTTTATTATACGTTGTACGATAAAAATATTCATGCAAGGAAGCCCATTAATTATTGGTATAGAATCAAATAAAAAAACGGTAATCGTATTCAATTTTGAAATTCCTTTTAATTGATGGAACGACCTACAATAAGCTTAGTTTAGCTTCAAGGTCAATCTACTCGTTACTGTGTATTTATTTGATGTATATGCATTCCGAAATAAATATGTTTAAACCAAATTCCCTTTAAACATAAAATTATATGAGCTTCAAGCTGTAATCCAGAAATATTAAATCTTAATATTTAGTTTATATTTATTACTTTACCATCATATTTTGCAGACACTGTCTCTTTGCATTTGAAAAATATTAAGCAAAATTAAAAAACTTAATAATGTACGCAAGGAATGCCTTTACAAAGCACTAGACATTGATTCATGCTCAGATGGAATGCTCATTATAAAAAGAGTACCAAGATGATCGGCTGAGTGACATTTCAGACAACATAACATAGTTTACATTTTGTGTTTGACATTTGTAGATCAAATAGTGTTTTGATGCTAGGACGTAAAGAGGTTTGAAACAGGGTCCCACTTGTGTCATACAAACCATTGATTAATATTGAGCTTTTGTCATTTTTATGCCCTCCTTCGAAGAAGAGGGGGAATATTGTTTTGCACATGTCGGTCCGTCGGTTCGTCGGTCCGTCCGTCGGTCGGTCCGTCCACCACATGGTTTCCGGATGATAACTCAAGAACGCTTAGGCCTGGGTTCACAAAAGTTCATAGGTACCTTGATTATGACTGGCAGATGACCCCTATTCATTTTGAAGTCACTAGGTCAAATGTCAAGGTCACAGTGACCTGAAGCAATAACCAAGTTTCCGGGTGATAACTCAAGAACGCTTAGGCCTGGTATCAGGAAGTTCATAGAAACATTAATCATGAATGGCACATGAACCCTATTGATTTTCAGGCTACTAGGTCAAAGGTCAAGGTCACAGTAACCTGAAGCATTAAAATGGTTTCCGGATGATAACTCAAGAGCGCTTAGACCTGGTATCAGGAAAGTTCATAGGGACATTAATCATGACTGGCAGATGACCCCTATTGATTTTCATGTCACTAGGTCAAAGGTCAAGGTCACAGTGACCTGAAGCAGTATAATGGTTTCCGGATGATAACTCAAGAACACTTAGGCCTAATATCAGTTAAGTTCATAGGGACATTGATCTTGACTGGCAGATGACCCCTATTGATTTTCCGATAACTAGGTCAAAGGTCAAGGTCACAGTGACCTGAAGCAATAAAAAGTTTTCGGGTGATAACTCAAGAACGCTTAGGCCTGGTATCAGGAGTTTAATAACAAAAAATCTACCACTGTAGAGGCCACATTGGTGTGCATGCCAATGTTGATGTCTTAATCTTGTTAATTTTGTTAACAATTATTATCTTTATAATACCTAGTTTAAAGTTTGAATCGGGTTTGCATGTTTCCAAAACATAGGTCACTTGGTAAATATTCTACCATAAAGTCGCATTTGCAGAATCTCAAATGGGCGCATTAGGGTCATCATTGCCCGTGTGTATGTATTTATTTTACTGAATATAAAATACTACACATGGTCTCAGACAGCTGACTAGCAGACCAAGAGAAATTTAGATGGACATACTGATGGAATTACGGATGGACTAACCGACGGTCGGACTGACTGGCCTACAAACAAACTTGAGAGACACGACAAGAGCGAGAGAGAGAGGAAGAGAGAGAGAAAGAGCGAGAGAGGGAGAGAGAGAGNGAGAGAGAGAGAGAGAGAGAGAGAGAGAGTGAGAGAGAGAGGGAGAGAGGGAGAGAGGGAGAGAGAAAGAGAGAGAGAGAGAGACAGAGAAAGACAGAGACAGATACAGACAGACAGAGACAGACAGACAGACAGACAGGCAGAAAGAAAGACAGACAGACAGACAGACAAACAGAATAACAGACAAACAGACAGACAGACAGACAGACAGACAGACAGACTAACCATAAAACAGATATACATGTTATGGGGTGTGTGTCTTAAACAATAATGAACACCGTGTGCCGAGTTTGTTTGCATATTGCCGCTGTAACAGTGACAGACTCTGTAATCATTGTCATATTTTATCAAGCATGATCATTGTGACAATAATTTGCTATTTAAATAATATACTAAGTCGAAATAGCTTACACTATCGTTCGATTAAAATCTTAAAGTTCGCTCCCTTGGTTGTCGCTGCTTGTAGATACTAAAGAGGCCTCATATTTGATATTATTCTAATGAGATTGCAATAACTAGCCCTATGAAAACACAATGCCGGAAGTAAGGTAGCACAAAAGTGACATTTACATATTTTATTTATGTCGTTACCACAACTTATTAATTGTTTGCAGGACTTATGAAACTCGTTCTCACGACTACGTTACTCGTTCATACGATTTAGTGACTCATCGAAACGAATAAGTTAGTCCTGGGAACCACTATACCACTACAACCACCACACAATCGTTGGAACGGTGTAGCAACCGTTAACTCTTAGTAATGACATAAGCAAAACATAAAATACATGCTGTTAACGAATATTTCAACATGGCCAATACAAGGGAGGCTTACATACTTTCGCACGACATACATCGGGCAGATTCGCGCTTTGAAATCCGTTTTTAATTGTGTGTATTATATTGATTATTTCGTTACAACGAGTAACATATTTAGCTCTTATTAGTTACTAAGTCATTTCCACAAGTTAACAATGCTGTTGCCAAAAGTTACTCAGTTCTCCCTATGTGTTAGGTATGTCGTTTCTTTGACTTTCTAAGCCGTTCCCGTGTAAAACTAACTCGCTCCCACGACTTACTAACTCGTTCACAAGAGCATTTTATATCGTTCCCACGACTTATTTAAAGTTTTTGAAAGTCGAAGGAACGAAATATATAAAACATGCACATGATGCATATGAGTTACCTTACAGATGTGTGGTAGTATATTTGTATCGGGTGCACCGTCATTCTCATTTATGGGCATCGCCCCAAAACTATTAAGTTGGGTTGTGCCTGATAAGAAAACTTCCTAGTCGAGAGACTAGACGACCATGTATCTTGTTAGCATCCGGTATGTAGAACATAGTACACCTCGGTTAAATGTCTTATTGACAAGCGAAAGACGAGTTCGCAAGTTAGGATTAAGAGGGGGGATCGAACAACGACATATACGACAAACATGTTTCTGATCTGTGCTATTTTATGTATATACTTATTTACTTATATATATATATATATATATATATATATATATATAATTATTTACTTGGCTGAACGACATCTGGGAATTATATTCCAATGATGGCACTTGAAAACTTACAATGAAGTAATTGTGGAACAATGCGATACGACCAGACAGAATATGTCCAAAACTATTGTTTTTGCGAAATTATAAAAATTGTATTTGCTATGTGTGTATACATGTTATCCGGGTCAAGCAAATTTCTTGTAGACAGCAAATTTACAATTGTATATATATGAACGATGACATTACTTGAACAATGGAGAAAAAATAGCAAACAAAGAAGCAAAACCTTGCAAAAAGGCATTTTTCTGATACTAAATGCACTCGGAACGACATATTACATTCAGCGTCAGTGCATGAATGTGTGACACTAATGTTTACTCATTAACCTTAACTGCACACTGATTTTGATTGCATTTTGAAGTTTAATACTGTTATTTTACTTTAAATATTTGTTTCAAAGTTTACTCGAACGATTAAACGAGAAATGGGCGATTTTGCATTACCCTAATTCCCTAAACGGTGTACGCGAAATATTTAAAGGTTACAGTATACTTTATACTTTTGATATGAAATGCTTTACTCTCTTAAATAATCTTGATCTTCTGGAAGAAATGTCTTCAGTTAATGGCAATCAATTTGTCTTAACATTTCCAAGAAATCACTGTTATGATTTAAGATTGGACACTACAGTGGCAAATTTGCGCGATAGCAAGTTACAATCAACTTAAAGGTAGCCGGAAAATTTTCTTATCACGATCTTTCTTACATATCAAATTAAATACTCTTTTATTTCTTAGAATGATCTTTGAAAAAATTGTATACACCCGTATAATCAAAAACAATATAGTTTACACAGAAAAAGTACAAATAACACAAATATCTATTAAATTATACAGTTTTTTCCTGATTATGAGGGCAAAAAAAGAGATCACAATATAGTTATTCTTAGAGGATATGTGTTTATATCGAAAAAAAAAACATTGTGTCGAAGAGCTTAAAGAACAATGGAGCGAACAAGTTTCATCGTGTGGTTATCTTTTTAGATTGCTGTTCATTTAGACAAAACATAACAGCCATATTTTCAGATATGAAGATGTTCTTATTGGACCATACATGTCCTTACTTACAAACTGCACTCGCTATAGGGTACAGTTCTATTATGTTATTGTGATGTTTTTAGCATATGATGGAACAATGCCATAGGTGGGATGTGTACTTCGAAAACACTCAACACCTTTTGAATATGCGGCATCAGAAACTAGTTCGAAAATGGTGGAGGAGTCAAATCTATCTTCGGTGTGCAAGGTACATCAGTTGTACTGTTCTAAAACTTGAAGCCAGAACAGAGCTTCGTTTGACAATCGTATATGGTGGTTTAAATATTCCTGAAGTCAAATCTCAATCGACACGGTGTGATGACTTTACAGGCAAAATTTAAATGCCCTTTTACATATTGTAATTTTCTAAAATTTGTTTTGTTGCGACGTTTGCACGAATAGAACGGCGGATAGTCAATACCTTGGATGGCGACAGACAAGCCGTTACCGTTAAAGTGTCTAGCAATTTTCCGGGTACCTCAGCTGTAGTAGTAAGGGAGGCATAAGGCTTGGGTTAGCTTCAAAAACGTCGTTTACAGTCTTTGAGCAGAAATACCTGTTAAATCAGGACCAAAACAAATGAAATAATTAACTACATGTATGTGGGATACTCATGGTACACTGAACTTAATCTGTAAGATTAACTGCCCAGACACAAATTGGTCAAAATTTGAACCCGAAGAAGATTTACTCATAGGCAAGGCATAATAAAAGGAATAACCGGCCTTGAACAAAAAAGTATAACTCATGGTACTCAAGTTGACAAGGAATTATACAAACATCTTCTTGAGTGCCAGCCTTTGCAACCAGACAAGTCATACAACACTGCAAGAAAAAAAATACATATGCCCAAAAGTTTCCAAAGTAATAGCTGCACAACTATTTGTGATAATGGAGTTGACTTATGCAGAATGTTGTGGGAAAAATGAACTGTCATGAATCGGCCTGAAACAGTTTGTTTCTCGTTAAGGTACAACGCCCAAGAGGCTGCATATGAAGTTATCAAGTTGAGGTCAAGGTAAGGACCTTTTATTCGACCTTAACAATATCATTGTGTAGCTTGTTGTTAACAAATTCCTTATATATAGATAGCGAAGAATTATTACTTTTTGATATTGGAGCTGAAAACGTGCCTTTACATCCGAAAGAAAACCCCTGGCAAAGACTTCTGGTTGAGAAAAATGAAGTCCAGCGTCATAACATTTTAAGGGTACAGATAGTTTATGAAGGAGCATAGGAATTGGAATTAAAACATTCTCGTTACTTTTGCTGCGGCGGCTGCTGCTGATGGGTGGTTGCAGGATTGCAAGTTGTTGATGGTTTGGATGTGTAACGTCCTTTGAAGTTTTTGCCTATGTGTTTGGAAAAGCTCTTGTTGAAATCGGAATGTTTCAGGTCAGCCCTCGCAAGTTTGTAAAGTTTTGTACAAAGTGACTTTTCACTTGAACCCAGTAGCTTGGACTGACCTTGACGAAGTGTGTTGAAGAAGAGGAAAGTTGTTATGTGTACTGTACACCATGTGATATAGGGGCATGCAATTCTGAGACTGCACAGCTTGTTATCATGCGTCAATCAGTTGCGGGTAGCTAGGTTAAGGACTATAGTCATGTGACGGAAAGGTTACGTCGCTTGTGTTGGATATTGAGTGGTATAAATAGTATCATAGATAAGAAATAAAGAGCTCCATTGAGTAATTGTATTTAATAATTTTGGCAGGCTTTGTGGTCGATGTTATTGTCGAAGATTTTGTATTGTGTATGGTTGTAGTTTAATGAGTTTGCTCTTTGTAGATCAGTGGAGCGACGTGAACAAATTGTTCATTGACAATCTAAGTTATAGTGCTGTGGTCCAGAGACAGATGTTCAGCAGAAAAAAACACCTTGACTTACATTGTATTCAGAACTCTTGTATGCAACTTCATCAACGTTTGATATTAAAAGCAGTGATGTGTCGTCCACATTCTCCTGACACCCTAACAGCATGTGAGTAAGTTGTGGACGAAGCTGTACCGTCAGATTTCTACCTCGGTTGTTCATGAAAAGACAGCAATGCCTGAATATCCTCCAGCAATATCTTGTCCTGCGAGATGGCCTAGACGAGAAAAATGGCAAGGCGACTCTGTTTTGATTTTTTTTTCTGCAAGTTGACTACTTGCTATCCCACAGGTAACCTGATAAGAAAACATATTCCTCACATGTAAGATACACAATAGTGTGAGGATTCCGAAATTAATTATTAATAGTTAATGCCAAATGTCAAGTAAAATTATGTCAATAGTAAACAGACATTTTGAATTGTTGTGGGTACACAACGAATTCTTAGACAACAACACACGGCGGAGTTTGGCCGGACGTCTATAATCGGATCATAGACGTCCGGTCAAGCACTGCCGTGTGGATTCGTTTTTATCGCATATCATCATATTTTGTTCCTACACTTAAATTTATTACCGGACCAGCTTTCCGTACATTCATTTCTATTCAATTGATTTCAAAATTTATGTCGAATCTCGTGTGACGTAATTTATGTGACGAAACATTCCAAATAAAGCTCGACTCTCTTAATTTTAGGGATATAAATTCGGACTTGACAGTTTATTTTAAAATTAATTATTTTGAAAAGAAACAAAAACATCGAACGAATCCAAAACGTATTTCGGATTGGGTGTTTGTCATGCATTATGGGAAACTTAAGTAGGAATAAAATAAATCGCTCCGAGCAGTCTTTCGATTTCGAAAATCGTGTTTTTGATCAGAACGGTGAGCATTCGATACAGTTTACAAAAAAGTAGTGTGGTTTAATACAAATGTAGATAACATGACGGAAGAAGAGAACGTGGAAGTGCATATCGTTATTATTTTATTGTTATAAGAATTGGATTAAATTTGTAAGCGTGTCATTTTCTGAATGTAGTTTTATTTTGACTCGTGTTAAAGCTCAGATAGTGTCGTTAGTTCCAGTTGTTATCGATATGTTAAGTATCACTATTTTGCGCTTCGTTGAGTTATCATTAGTTTTGATTTATTCGTTAATGTATGGCTTAATTTTACTTATCAATGTTGGAAACATTGAAATTGGAAGCCATTTCGTTCAGTTGAAACCGCGCGATCCGATTATATTCAGAAATGAAAAATCGGCCAGGCTAAGCGGGCAAATACCATGTATATTGGTCCGCCAGATACGAATAACGGTCCGCTCGCGACGACATTTTGTTACAATTTATAGTAACGATATGTTATATTCATGAATATATAATTGGTACACACACCCATACTTGATATTTTGTACAGGTAACATAACTAATACCCAATGATATGTAATGGGTAAACTACCAAAACCCAATAATATATACAAGTGTATTGTGATATTTATCCGACATAGTTTCAAGTTCTGATTTATTATTTAGATTTAGAAGGAAATGTGTGATTCATATCGTATATGTATATATACGTTTTATATGGTTATAATCAGGGATTGTACACAGATGTTTGGATAGCGCTATTAAATGCTTTTATAAGGAAAACTGTAACATTTGGAATTGTTTAAGATAATGATACTAACAAGGAAAAATATAANATTGTCCATTGACAATCTAAGTTATAGTGCTGTGGTCCAGAGGCAGATGTTCAGCAGAAAAAAACACCTTGACTTACATTGTATCCAGAACTCTTGTATGCAACGTCATCAACGTTTGATTTTAAAAGCAGTGATGTGTCGTCCACATTCTCCTGACTTACCCTACCAGCATGTGAGTAAGTTGTGGACGAAGCTGTACCGTCAGATTTCTACCTTGGTTGTTCATGAGAAGACAGCAATTCCTGAATATCCTCCAGCAATCTCTTGTCCTGCGAGATGGCCTAGACGAGAAAAATGGCAAGGCGACTCTGTTTTGATGTTTTTTTTCTGCAAGTTGACTACTTGCTATCCCAGAGGTAACCTGATAAGAAAACATATTCCTCGCATGTAAGATACACAATAGTGTGAGAATTCCGAAATTAATTATTAATAGTTAATGCCAAATACCCTGTAAAATTATGTCAATGGTAAACAGACATTTGAATTGTTGTGGGCACACAACGAATTCTAAGACAATAACACACGGCAGAGTTTGGCCGGACGTCTATAATCGGATCATAGATGTCCGGTCAAGCACTGCCGTGTGGATTCGTTTATATCGCATATCATCATATTTTGTTCCTCTACTTAAATTTATTACCGGACCAGCTTTCCGTACTTTCATTTCTATTCAATTGATTTCGCAATTTATGTCGAATCTCGTGTGACGTAATTTATGTGACGAAAAATTCCAAATAAAGCTAGACTCTCTTAATTTTTGCGATAGAAATTCGGACTTGACGGTTTATTTTAAAATAAATTATTTTGAAAAAAAACAAAAAAACATTGAACGAATCCAAAACGTATTTCGGATTAGGTGTTTGTCATGCATTATTGGAAACTTAAGTAGGAATAACATACATCGCTCCGAGCAGTCTTTCGATTTCGAAAATCGTGTTTTTGATCAGAACGGTTAGCATTCGATACAGTTTCCAAAAAGTAGTGTGGTTTAATACAAATGTAGATAACGGGACGGAAGAAGAGAACATGGAAATGCATATCGTTATTATTTTATTCTTATAAGAATTGGATTAAATTTGTTATTGAGGTAAGCGTGTCATTTACTGAATGTAGTTTTATTTTGACTCGTGTTAAAGCTCAGATAGTGTCATCAGTTCCAGTTGTTATCGATATTTTAAGTATCACTATTTTGCGCTTCGTTGAGTTATCATTAGTTTCGATTTATTCGTTAATGTATGGCTTAATTTTACTTATCAATGTTGGAAACACTGAATTTTGACGCCATTTCGTTCAGTTGAAACCGCGCGATCCGATTATATTCAGATATGAAAAATCGGCCAGGCTAAGCGGGCAAAAACCATGTATATTGGTCCGCCGGATACGAATAACGGTCCGCTCGCGACGACATTTTGTTACAATTTATAGTAACGATATGTTATATTCATGAATATATGATTGGTACACATATCCAAACTTGATATTTTGTACAATGTACACAACCAATACCCTATAATATGTAATGGGTAAACTACCAAAACCCAATAATATATATAAGTGTATTGTGATATTTATCCGACAAAGTTGAAGTTCTGATTTATTATTTAGATTTAGAAGGAAATGTGTGATTCATATCGTATATATGTATATATACGTTTTATATGGTTATAATCAGGGATTGAACACAGATGTTTGAATAGCGCTATTAAATGCTTTAAAGAAAAACTGTAACATTTGGAATTGTTTAAGATAATGATACTAACAAGGAAAAATATAAAAATGTGCCTGTCCTGGGCGATAACAAGCATGACAATTGTTTTATTATGATATGGGAAAATGATATTCGCACACCCAATTTCTCGAAGGTCATGTACGTAAACAACAAGTATGTGAACGGTTTTCCTTCAATTACTTTTTTATTCCAACGTCTACGATCTTGCAACAAAAGACCGAGGGACTTTAAAACACCGTAGAAATGAAAGGGTTTTTAAGGAAATATAAAAATAAAGTGGCTTCATCAAAACGACGCCATATTGGAAGTGATTTCCGACTTACTTAAACAGAGTCAGCTCCCGTAAAATAGCCATTTTTGTTCAGATAATATAAGAAGAAGATAAATGCTGCAAGCACCTTCTGTAGACTCTTTCACTAGACTAGTGTGGCTCTACATGAAAAAAAGGTGTAAATGCCTAATCTGTAGTTGTAAGAAAATAGATGATTCTAATTGGTAGGGTTGGTGTTTAGTTCAAATATACCTTTTACAACATATTATTTGTTGCAGATCAGCTGCTGGTGTTATAATTGATACAGCTACCACTGATATTCTTATTTCAACTATACCTTTATGACTACAGCAAATGTATTATCTTCGGATTGCTTAATAAACTACCCCCTAAGTCCCAATATTTATGAAACGTTCAATGTGTGAATACGTTATATAGAACAAAGTGCTAGCTAGCAACAATAAGACTCGTATCAATATATGGGAACAATTTAAAGCAACGTTATTCATAATTCATAATTTCTATAATCTATGTGCGTAGTTTTATGACCGTAAGTTACTATGTGACCACAACTAAGCGAACGTCGTTAAATACTGCGTGTGTATGCAGGGGAGTGCATATCGGACTTAAATTAATTAAACGGAATATTTGTTTATTGTTATACTGTGCGAAAATAATCATGTTATAAACTGCCTAAAACTTTGTAAAATAATAGTCCTTTCTTCGACAATACATTTTCATAGAAAATTGTCTTTGTAACTAAGATACGCTTATCAATACGTATTTTGTATTAAGATTTGATAAATCAATTTCTTTTAATTGACTATTTTACTTGAATCGTGACATTGACATTTGAACAAGAGACCTTATTTTGCGTGTGCAACTCCGATTCAATATGCCCAATTCTTTGGCCATATCATGTGAACATTGTATTTTTGTTCAATACTTTTTTCTAGTTTCAACCGTGAATGTTGTACTTTACCAAGGCGCGTGACACTACGTCAAGAAATGTCTTCCATTTGTTCAATTTAATTTAAACAATGTTGCGCACAAAACTATGTGATAGTGGTTGATTTCTTACATTCATCAGTGATCTTGAAACATTTGTAACATTTACCTCTGGCCCTGTTTATTCAATAGGACATTTCTTCTCACCTCGCTTTTCACTTATGTCAAGATTTGTGAGAAAACAATCATACTGGACATTTTTTCCTGTTAACTGTATCATTGACCTTGAACTTGAATGGAGACATGGTTCTCCATCTCAAAATAATTGTAATTTCTATTAATTGTAATACAAACCGATTGGCAAAGATAGCATTATGAGGTGATATCTTGCATTTGACATTTGACCTTAAATTGTGACCTTGACATTCGGCCTATGGGCTTAGTAATTGCTTGTTTAAGTCCTTCTCTTCGTGTTGATATTTTCTCATAAGTTTTTTGAGAATGTATGAAAAGTTATGCTACGGAAAGTGGTGAATTTCTTTTATTTGACCTTACATTATGATCTTGCTATCGGACATCCATGTATTGAACACTACACTCCGACCCATAATATTTATAGCTAATCATTTGAAAATTCACCCATGACATGCTCCGGAATTTTTTTTACTGTTTATTTTTTTTACTTGACCTCGGTACATGAAACGTGACCATTGCATGGGACCAAACGGCTTTGTTCTTTCGACACTCTGTCTGATAATGCTCCATTGCAAAACCATCCGTGCTAGATAAAGCTATATTCCAGACACAGTGGTTAGGATGATTGTCATATAGTCGAACGTAGGCCTTGAAATGTGATCTCTGCCTTGGACATAGACGCCTTCTTACACGTGCGAATCCAAAATTCCATGCTTTAACATTTGCCAAGTATGTTTACCATGCTAAAAAACTAATCGCATGACAAAGTGTTTACGATAAAAGTATTTTGTAATCAGCATCTGCCCTTGAATTGTGACAGAGAAGTTTAAATAAGGAACATTCTCTTGCCCATGACACTCTGGGTGATAAATCCCATTAGTTCAGCCACATTATTTTAAAATTAAGCCATGCTTGACAAAGCTATGACCCGGACCAACTGGTTAGTGTGAATATCATTAAGCAGTAGCCACTTACGACGACACACACATACACTTATTTAAATGTATTCTTGTCAGTGAACCGATACGGACGGGATCCATATACGGGAGGCCCCTTAACTGAGACAGACAAAAATACTTCCTGTCCAAAAGATTCATCCCAGGTTTGCTTATTTAAGTCACAGTATTAATACTATATAACCAGACAGTAATTTGACAACATCTTTCTATCAAGGCATGATGACACTCATTTTCTTTACTTACACGGAATGTAAATACGACTGGTGATCACACGATCTACATGCAGATGTTTGTTTTTGACCTAAAACAAATTAGGCAATCTGTACATCGACAGAGGTAAGATAAAGGTAAGATACGTGAGTTTGACGAACATATAATTTATCTGAATGCTTACTTTCACTAATATCGTTTAATTATACATATTTATAAAAATGTAGCATAATCTATAAATTATGCGACTACGTCATATCTTCTTTTTGAAATTTGACTTTGAATGTTGACTTACGCTATATAAAGTTATGCTTTCGGACAAAAATATATCGCGCCATATACCATCAAATCAAAATTGACAGCCCAGCCGACCGACAGACCGCTCGCGGCCCGTTCGGGTGTTCCTATAATTCGGCCGTTTTTCAAAATTACATCAACAAACCGAAACAACTACAGACCCAAGCGCCTCCGCATACCAGGTTGCAAAATATCCGCGTATAACGAATATCTCGAAAATTCGCATGCAGCGACTTAGTACTGTCATTATCCCGAAATACTATATACGAAATTGTACGTATCATTGCCCGGGTATAGGCATTTGTTTGGCTCTCGACCTCTGACATTGCCAAAGAAGCTTTGTGCCAAGTTCCAGAGTTCTTGCAAGAATATTCTCTGCAGATAATATGTCGTTCTGATAACAATGTACATCAATACAAGCCATGTCTTACAAGTATAGACCTCATGCTCTACGCCCAGTACTATCATACCGAACTATTTTTGACCCCCTCCCCCGAATATTTTGGCAGATGCCTTGTGTCTGCGTCCGTCAATTGAGTCAACATTGTATGGCAGCAGATTAAACAGCTAACCAACCAATATGTTTGCATGAACAGTACCGACTTTGTACGTAGGGTTATCAATTCAAGCTGTACATAATAATTTGCCCAGAGTGTCCAATGCAAAAATCAAAAAGAATTTAAGTAATTCAGATTGTGTGTGGAATACTATTTTGTACATGTCCTATTTTAGACAGGTGATGTCATATTGTAACGTAGCTGTTGTAGATATAAACATAATTGGTGTAAGTACCGACTGGCGATACCATATTGTAACAGCTGTTGTGCGTAATATTTTGAGTCAGTATAGACTGTTTATATCATATTGTAAACTATCTGTTTTGTGTATTGATATTTTAGATGTCATTAAACATATCGATAACATATTCTTGCAAAGCTGTTGTGGGTTGAACTATTTGTGATGTCAATATTGACTGGAAATATCTTACTGTTCATAATATAGCTTTTGTGGTTAATACCATTTTGGTGATGCCAGTAACAACTGGCGATATCATAGTGTAACAACTGTTGTGGCGTGTAACAATTTTGATGCCGGTAAAGACGCTCGAAATCATATTGTTATTAAGCTCTTTTTGGACGTAGCATTTGTGATAACAGTATAGAAGGGCATGAGCAATATCAAATTGTGAAATATCTGTATGTGTATTGGGTTGAGTGACATTTTTTATGGCAGTATATATTTGCTTCTCTATATGTGTCTTGCGTGTGTCATATTGTAAACTAGATAATGTTAGAAGTGTCATTCATGCCTAGGGCAATGACCTTCATATTCATCACATGATGTCATGTGTGGCTTGTTCTGACAAAACTGGGAAAATGCTTGTGCGTATAGTGTCATCCCAGATTAGCATGTGCAGTCCGCACAGGCTAATCCGGGACGACACTTTCCGCCTAAACTGGATTTTCGCTAAGAAGAGACATCATTTAAGCGAAAAATTCCATAAAAGCGGAAATTGTTGTCCCTGATTAGCCTGTGCGAACTGCACAGGCTTATCTGGGATGACAATTTNTAAGGTTACACTACACTAAATCATTTTGTATCCCTCCGTGGTCCATTCGAAAGTAGTGCCTATTTCTAAAGAGTTCCTTTTCTCTTCGGGTTTAAAAGCAATTTAGCGATCGCACCCATGCCTTTTGCAATTATTTCCTGCATCCTATGTGTGTCTGCAACATTTTGGTGCATTTCATTGGGGATTACGTTGAAAGATGAACGTTTGGGGTGCTTTTATTGAAGTACGGGGCTTTTGTCGAAATTTCAATTCCGAAACTCTGTTTTCCGAGGGTGCTTGCCTTTGAGCGAATTTTACTTTCTTAGAAGTTGCGAGACCATATATTTTTGAGTGCATTTATTGAAAGAGGACAGATTTATCTTTAAAATGATACCGGTCTTGCAAAATTTGATACATAGGAAATATAAGAAAAATGCTTTGTAAGTTGGCGGTTTTATAATGGGACCCTATGGGAACTGGAATTAGTGTATTATAACCTTAAAAAAGCGCATATACCGAGTCTTCGGGGCCAATATTTATAGAAAATCACTAATAAGATGTGTTATTTTATTGATTGGATTACTTTTAGCGGGAAAACATATGATTTATATAATAATGGATGTGTTTTCTACTTTTTTTAAGGGAAAACGTGAATTTTCGGGTAAAAAAAGTAAAAAAAAGTACGGACACCCGACTTTTGCGCCTCAGTGCTCACCCGATCGTGCTTTAAGGAACTTTCAGCATGTTTAACACATTAGTTATGTCCATTGCATGCAAATAAGTGTAAATGAGCTGTTAATTTCTTGTTTTATATGAATTACACGCGAATTTAGGTCGTATTACCTTCGAAATCCAAGTACAGAAAACGGAAGCCAGATGGCTTATCATGTGTGATACTCAAATGCTTCTTTAAGGTATTTCTAGTTGTCAGATCGACCTGAAATTTTGTATTTGTGGTACAAATAGGTTAATAATGATGTAGATGCGTTTTCTTTATGATCCGAAAAGTTTAAGTTTCCTTTAAGGTTACACTACACTAAATCATTTTGTATCCCTCCGTGGTCCATTCGAAAGTAGTGCTTATTTCTAAAGAGTTCCTTTTCTCGTCGGGTTTAAAAGCAATTTAGCGATCGCACCCCTGCCTTTTGCAATTATTTCCTGCATCTTATGTGTGTCTGCAACATTTTGGTGCATTTTATTGGGGATTACGTTGAAAGATGAACGTTTGAGGTGCTTTTATTGAAGTACGGGGCTTTTGTCGAAATTTCAATTCCGAAACTCTGTTTTCCGAGGGTGCTTGCCTTTGAGCGAATTTTACTTTCTTAGAAGTTGCGAGACCATATATTTTTGAGTGCATATATTGAAAGAGGACAGATTGATCTTTAAAATGATACCGGTCTTGCAAAATTTGATATATAGGAACTATAAGAAAAATGCTTTGTAAGTTGGCAGTTTTATAATGGGACCCTATGGGAAATGGAATTAGTGTATTATAACCTCGAGTGTCGGTCATTTTTTAATGTTGACGGCTACAAATTAAAGTCAATGACGATTATGTCAAAGTTTACGTTAGAAAATACTCAAAACTAAGCACTTCCATTGTAAAATATGTCAAGCATAAACATTCCTTTATATATAATATAAAGCAAGATAAGTTTTATGTTATTTCAAAACAAATGTAGAAGAACAACATTCATCCAATATATAGATAAAATGAAACTCATTTAACATTAACAGGAGAAAAAGTCGAGTCCGCTAGTCTTTCATTTCAGGCATACGACCAATTTCTAATGCAATACAATACACTACATACACTACAACATTCAACACAAAAGCATCGTTAAAACTGGGTTCACCGCCGTCGAACGACCAATGCAACCAGTGGGGGTTTAAACCAGTTGATGAATGGTTGAACCTCACACTTACTGAATAACTCCCACACGATCATAGTTGCAATAAACATAAACATAAACATCATATCATCGTGATTCAAAATTAAAAGCAATAAAAGCGAATACGTTTATATATTTACAATGTTATTACTAAATTGTTTAGTGCACTATAGCAAAACATTTTGAGGAGTGATGAAATAATTTAAGTACAAATATCAGTTATATACCTTATTGTTACACATATTATATACCCTCGGACAACAACCTAACCGACAAACAGACCAGCCAACATGGTGACTCCAGTATATCTCTCTCGAAATTGTGTTTGTGGCGCAGTTAATTTTGTTTAAAGAGGTACAAATACTTAAGTCATATAATCGAACTATCTATATAACCGACAAACACTTCGACGTTAATTTAGATCATTTGCACAGTAGAAAATCGGTGTTCAGGACAACAGTTTTTCTAGTGGTCGTGGTCATGCTTGTTCAAATAACACAAATATGTTAACATTTTTATTTTTACGTGGGAACACCAATCGAAATGAATTAGTGTAAGTTATTAGTATTAACTGGACTATCCGAACAAGAAATGATATAGTTTAACTTAAAATTTGTCTGCGCACAAATTAAGGCGACATACTTTTATCAATACAACATCTTATAAATAACAGTGCGGAACCAGTAGAAGTTAGGCATTCCAATGAGTCATGTTACCAGTTGTATTTGGAAGGGGTGTTTTCTTCGAGATGACGATACGCCAAAAGACATTTAACAAATAAAACGCCTATGCACATTTTTCAGAACTGTACATGCTTAAGATATACAGTGTATTTATCTTCGGACAAAAATAATATAACTAAATAAACTACATGTGCACGACAAGCATGCCATTAATAGTTTGTAAAATGTTTAATTAAAATACATATACAATATATACAGTTAATTTATCTTTGGAAAGTTTAACATCCAAATCAGTACAAATGTACATATTGTAGTCTATTTACATAAGGAAAAGACATGACACCGAAATACATATGCGCACTATTAAGTTCGTTTACATATTGAATGTATATATCTTTATAATAAATAATATATAATAATATAATATATTAATACATTTTCTTAATACAGCTCATGTTCAATTATCACAAGAAAAACATAATTTCAAAATCAATGTTTACAATATGCAGTTCATGCATCTCAGAACAAACAATATGCGTGGGAAAGTTAAACAGTTATTCACAGAAAACAATCTACATGTGTTTAGTATAATAGATTCATCTCAGGAAAATTGAGCCACCAAATCCGTACATAGATTCACATCAGCTAAAACTATCATAGCAATGCCTATGCTTACTATACATTCATTTAATTAATAAATAACATTCAAGTACATGTGCTGGATAGAGATTATTTATCTTATAAACAACTAATATCGAAATGAATGCTTTCAATATACAGTTAAGTTATGTATTGATGATATTTAACAACGAAATTCAAATGCATAGTAAACAGCTCATTTATCTCAATATATATATTACATCGAAATGTATGTACAGATATCTTAGGAAAAGAACAGTTTCGAATCCTATGCGCACGATATACAGTTATTATTTTCAGGAAAAAATAACAGAAATATTTGCGTGTAACACAGAGTTCATTTATTCTCTGGAAGGCACAATAAGAAATATGTGCGCACACTATACAGTACATTCATCAAAGGCATAGATAACCTATTCATGATATATAGTTTATACATTTCTAGAATAAATCATATCAAACGACAGAAACATGATATCAAGTCCATTTTCTTCGGCCAATACACGCATATAAATATTTACATTTCTTATGTAAAGTAAGGCATTCATCAAATGTAACAATATCATGCATGTAAAAAAAATAAAACGTTATTAGATTATTCTTAAAGCAATCTATGTATTAAAATATCACGCAAAAGCAAACTACTCCATCAGTCGTAAGAATTAATATTGTGTAATATTAGTACACTGAATTTGATTATGTATTCAGCCAAGTATGTACACACGTATATATTTTCGTCAGTATACCTCTGGACAATAAAACTGTTTGACAAATTGCAACAATCATTTTCAGAATTTTATATTTGCGTGATATATACAAAAAAATCTACATTCTTTAGTATGATACGTAAAGAATAACGATTAAGTTACTATTTAGAAAAATAATGTGAATACTCATAACTCATATAAGCAAAGTATATTTGATTTCGCTATACTAACTTCCATCAATCAGTATGAAATAAAACCATACTAACAAACTAAAAACAGTTCCAGAAAAGGCAAGGGAAAGATAATTCAAGCATACGAACACAGCAAGATAGTTCATGAAAAAAATGCTCAAAATTGTCAAAAACATATTTTCTGTGGAAATAACAACGCTGATCCATGTTATGTTACAATGGTAGTTTCATTTAAATAAGTATAAATGATACGGTAAGTGATTTCAAAATGAATTAACAAGGGTCAATTCATTTGTACCGACATATTATTGTGTGTTTTTTTCCAACACATTCCGGACTAAGAATATTAAGCCAACAGTCTGTTAACCTTAGATTTCAGTAATGCAAAAACATGCACACAAATACAAGAAATACATGTTTTACACTTTATATTTTACATTATTCAGCAAACTAATGTGCTAAAATCGCATGGTTTCAATAGAAGAAAGTCATCAATAAAATGTGACGGATGTACGTTTTCAGTATTTTGCCGCAATCCATTTTGATACACTTAAGAAATACATCAATATACATGCACACTTTACAGCGTTATTTTATATCAGGAAATATATAAACATAATATAAATCACATCAGGAAAGGAATCGTTCAAGAAAACATTTACTTGTTCAGTATCCTGTAACGACATTTAGGAAAACAACAACACCAAATTACTCGCAAAAATCAATTAACAGATACTGGTTTTAGAGAATACAAGTTAGTGAAACATGTTTTAATACAAATAAATTTGAATTTGGTATTGTTATTGTGATACATAGTTTATATATAAGAATGTAAATATGTAACATTTTTGATTTTTATTTTATTTTACAAAATAAACTTGTGCTTCTCATTTTACATGGTTGCACAGATGTGGATAGAACAATATGATGCCCTTGATGTTTTGTGCGAAGGGACACTTGCTCGACGCAATGGCTTGTCTTTTGTTTTAAGCGATGCATGTTTGTCAATTGAAAGCTCTGTTGGCACTGGTGTTATGTTGCAAGTGACACTCGTTTTACTCAACTAGTCCTTCGTTTTCAGCGTTATTGATATGTCCTTTAAAAGCTTTCCAGTCATAGGTTTCAGGTAACCATCGTCCGCGCTGCTTGTGGCGCCCGGTATTGGGGGTAGTTCACTGCTAGTTTGAAGGTTCGTCTCTCTGACTATCTCTACGTTACCATACTCGCTTGAATTCATGTCACGGTCCTCAATGTGATGGTAATCGCTTTCCATCAGATCACGGTCACCCAGTGTAAGATACTCGCTCCCCTACAGAATAAGGTACCGTAATTACTAAATGGTCGGACACTGTACATATCTGGACACCGCCGTTTTTAGCCAAACTAATAAATCTTCGTGCCTCTAAATGTTCAGACGGTTTTCGCCCATAATATATTACTTTACATTTTCGGACAATTTATTGTGCGATGCTTTGTACCATAATTCTGCCCTATTGCGCTTATCTGATGACACTTCGATCATGTGTTTTTACGCACCGGATNGTCTTTTGTTTTAAGCGATGCATGTTTGTCAATTGAAAGCTCTGTTGGCACTGGTGTTATGTTGCAAGTGACACTCGTTTACTCAACGTCTAGTCCTTCGTTTTCAGCGTTATTGATATGTCCTTTAAGATCTTTCCAGTCATAGGTTTCAGGTAACCATCGTCCCCGCTGCTTGTGGCGCCCGGTATAGGATGAAGTTCCCTGCTAGTTTGAAGGTCCGTCTCTCTGACTATCTCTACGTCATCATACTCGCTTGAATTCATGTCAAGGTCCTCAATGTGATGGTAATAGCTGTCCGTCAGATCACGGTCCGCCAGTGTAAGATACTCGCTCCCCTACAGAATAAGGTACCGTAATTACTAAGTTATCGGACACTGTACATATCTGGACACCGCCGTTTTTAGCCAAACTAATAAATCTTCGTGACTCTAAATTTTCAGACGGTTTTCGCCCATAATACATTACTTAAAATTTTCGGACAATTTATTGTGCGATGCTATGTACCATAATTCTGCCCTATTGCGCTTATCTGATGACACTTCGATCATGTGTTTTTACGCACCGCATTAAGGTAAAACCCGGCAGACGAATGCCTTAAGACAATGGGCCATTACATTGTATTATTGGGTTAATTACTATATATACCGTTAATAGAAAATGGTTTCACCAAACCGCTTAACGTAAATCATATATTACATAAGTTTATACTGTACGGTGTGGTATTTTACAAGCACGTGATAGTATTCGTTGAAACAACTAACGCTTTAAACACTGCATATCCTTTTCCGATCATCAATTCAATATTGTGAGTGTCTCTAAATATTTCGGACACTTGCATATTTTGGATAGTGTTGTATCTAAATATACGCACACGTAAACACAATAATTATTGTTAAATGTCCAAAAACTAAGAGTTATTACGGTGAGTGTGATCTGTCTCATTACGATGTTAGGCTATATAAATATATAGAGGATATTTCTCGTGTTTGGTGTGCGCCATTCAGTAAATATCATCCTGTTAATATCTTGTTATTTAAACCAACAATCACGAAATAAAATACTATATTTATTGGACAATCTTTGTTTTAATATGTATTAACATGTGCATATTGAAATAAACGAATAAAATAATAAAACAGTTCAATAATTTTAATTGCCTCTGTTTTTACATTTTAACTACTATCAGTTGAAAATTATCATTGAATAACACATTGACGTGATTTCACAGCTAGAGCGGATTANTAAATAAATAAATTGAAATCACTGATAACAAAACAAATTGTGCTCTGGAAGAAAGTAACAAATGACAATGACTTTCAAAGTTTAGAACGAGTAGCAATCGAACTTTATGTTACTGTCAAGGCAACCCAAAGCTTCAGATACCAGTGATTCATCTACGCACAAACTGTTACAGTAATTACAGTAATGGTCGGAATCATCAGACAAAAAAAGATGGCGGATATAGTGAAGCAAAATAGAAGATAAATGGCCTAACCACGTGATGTTACTTCCCTCGCATATCGTAGACGCAACAACAAGAATAGATACAGCCTCTCCCCGAGGGAACAATACTGTTTTGTTTGGGCATGAAGACACTTTACACGACTGACCCGAGATCAGAAGCCCGTGCTTTAACTAGTAAGTGATAAAGTACCCGAGAAGACCTTCGGCGGTCGTCTCTTAATAAAGACTAAAAACACGGTTATTGGCTGCAGCCTAGGTATAAGTCACGCGTCTACACGGGAGCTTGCATAAACAGTAGTTCTGGCGGTCAAAAACAACCTCTTGTCAACTCGGTTTCGTTTTTGATTTTATTGTCACATGAAATGGAAAGGTTATCAACCCACGAATAGAGCTCGAGCTACGCTACTCTACAGAATAAGTAAAATTCATTCATACGGTGACGTCCATCCGAATCGAAAGCCTTAGATCTGACCTGTACATCAAGCCAACGGAATGGCACCTTTACCTTTACAAAAAACGTCAGGATTGGAATCGACAAAGAAGGTTTTTGCATATTGCATTGGTGTTAAACGTTTATGTTTTGAGGATGCGTAGTGCTCAGAGAACATACTTTGAATCAAACAGCAATTGATAAAAAGAGGGCACAATTACATAATTTTAAGACAAAGGTACAGAAGATCGATCGGACGAATCGGGAAGACCTCTCACGCTCCAAGGCAACTAGAGAACGCTTCTCAAAAGTACCGCTACCAAATGTCTTCTACATACTCAATAAACAACAGCTGACAATTCACACATCTGATCACATGAAATTTTGTTTCCACACCGTCCATCGCTAGTTCACCGAAGAGAATGTAACTAACTGGCGTATTTAAGAGAACAAGAAACACGGCAAGCTAGTATCATATGTGCTATACAGGATCCTGTCGTGTGGTGCACATAATTGTGCAATATATCAATACATGATAGAGACATGAGCGTTCACCGATGCAACTGGCAACACTAAAGCTGTGAGGAAGGAAGTTTACTTCAAATCAATCAATTAAGTGTACAAGATCCAGGATGGCCTTTGCAGATGAGTCATTTATGTAGGGGAGACAACAACTACACCTTCTGAATCTATCCCAAATTTGCTTGGTGGCGTAACACTTACACACAGAGGGGATGAAGACGTTAATTGGGTTCGATACATACATGAAGATGATGGATTAGTTAGGGAAACGCAAGTTGAGAACGTTTAAACTATACATTATTCAAATTGAGCAAAAATTTAATCAGACAATCTAAGTTCTAAGAACGGGCACTATGCGAATGTTTAATTATTGTGTAATGAACGCTTGCTCGCATAAACATGTATGAAATGTCGTACATCACATTAAGGATTATAATTGAGTTGCATCGGATGTATCGGAGTAAACCATTTATATTTCCTTCAATATCTATTACTTCACATTGAATATATATACACGTTATATCGAAAAATAAGCTTACTTCTTTGTTATGATGACAAAAACTGCAACAGTAATGGCAATCAACGCAAAGATACCGAGCCCAGTGCCTATGTACACCAATGTCGATGATTCCGTAGTCGATGTTACAGTTGGTTGTGACTCCAGCGCTGGGGATGTTGACACCTCTATATTGTATTTGGAACAAAAAAAACTATATATACATCATCCGAAATGCGCCGTTTAACAGTTCATTTTGCGGTACAAGAAAAAAAAAATTCTCAGACGTGACTATTGCCTGTCTTTAGAACACCATTTGTGTTTCTCAATTTACAAGTGTTACTTAAAATAATTTACTTTGCAACAATGTTGTTATTTTTTGCTGTTAAATATAACAATTACAACATCAGTTTTCCAATAGAAGGCTGGTTTTGCCATTCTTAAAAAATATGTTAAATTGTAAACTATACGCATGAAAATGAAAGATGAAACTTATTTTTGGGAGTTGAACAATTTGAAAGTGGCAAAAAATGATTTCGAAACATGGCCCAGGTTTCAACTCATTCGCGATATAATTGGGACACATTTTTAGACCAAGTTTATGGAAGATTGAGACATTTGGTCTCTGGAATAAGCACAAGGCATGACGAACTAATGACAAAAGGTGATTATAAGAGCTCACCATGAGTATGGTGTGCTCAAGGGAGCTAACATAACGTCTGACCATATTTAATGAAAATCAATGCATGTGGTCTCTTGAGTGTTAACAATGCAAAATATTGACGACGCATGACGGACGACGTACGAAAGGGGATCCCAAAAGATCAGCATGAGCTCGCTGTGAGCATAAAAGGTCACATTATCCATATGTATGACTGGGCATGAAACTGGTATCATTCACATACACATTTCATGATGATGATATATTTCAAGTTTCAATTCAATTGCTTGAGGAATGTAGAAGTATTTTCTCCACCCACTTAGAACATTTTAAGCTGACAAACGGACAAACCAACCAAAGATATGACCTACAGTTTGACTCAAATATACCCCATGTCAAGCTACCTTTGCGAGGGTATGATGATGCAAGTGACAACAAATCACTGAACTTATCCACAAGTCATCAGTTAGAATATTTCTTTGGATACATGCATTCTAACATTTAATGCTGTCAAACATACCATTGGTGCAGACTAAAACATAACACAATACATCAAACGTATGGCGTCAACGGAAAGCTTTCTTAGCATAATTTTATAATCTGTAATCGACTAATGTGGCCATCAATTAACGATGAGAGTTTTATGTAATTGCTGGATTTTCAATATCAAAGAAGCGATTATTATGTAAAGCAGAGCAATTTTTCTGATTAAAATTTTGAAATTTCTTCAAAAAATATGCTTATCTTCTGTTTTAAATTTAAACAATTGCCTGGATCAGCTTATAAATTTATAACGACCAACTNGCTTTAAGACACACTCTTTATAAATTTGAATGGGTTGTGTTCATTTTATACTTGCGATATAAAAAGCTTTACCATAATTTTGAAAACTGAGTTGCGTCTAAGATTATTCAATAGCGAACAACTTCAATGCCTTCAGCGCGTTGATATAATCTGTGATCGATTAATGTGGCCATCAATGTACGATGTGAGTTTTATGTAATTGCTGGATTGTCAATATCAAAAAAGCGATTATTATGTAAAGCAAAGCTATTTTTCTGATGGCAATTTTAAAATTTCTTTAAACAAATATGCTTATCTTCTGTTTTAAATTTAAACAATTGCCTGTATCAGCTTTTAAATTGATAACGACAAACTGAAAGTGTGCACATAACTTGTATTTCGTTCAAGACTGATCACAGTTTTAACATTAAGATCAAGGCTTTTGCGATCTGAGGATCTAAAAGTTTTCAGATTGTTTTTAGCTAAGTGTAAGCTTTGTTATATAAGAGAGACAAAGGCACTACCCTGAGACCCCACGAAACTAGACTGATCTGAATNTAAGCTTTGTTATATAAGAGAGACACAGGCACAACCCTGAGACCCCACGAAACTAGACTGATCTGAATAGGTAGTGTTAACAAGGTCTCACTATTGACATACATAAAAAGGAAACATTGCCATTAACTCATCAATGCTTTTCAAAGGACCAGAACCATGTTTAAAACCAGACCAGACATCATTTAAAAAAAGATCTGAGCAAGTTCCATGAGATTTGACAAAACTAGGATTTTAACAGTTTTCACAAGGTTATACTATAACCATGTAAATGAAACTGAACCACCGCCCTGCGGATATGTTTTTCATCGGTCAGGAACCATTTTTGAACTTCGCTAAAATGTCATAAGAACTAATGTTCAGAGCATGTTTCATGATGACTTGGAAACAAACCTAAGTTTCACCATAACCATATAAGCAAACAAGCCCTGTCCCTGATGCCTGTGTTTTTTAACGGACTGGAACCACATTTTTACCAAAATGGGATATTTAAAGGATAAAAGTTCTGAGAAATTGTTATGACGATTGGGCTAAAACTAAAATCACAAGCTCTTTTTCAATTACACCTACTGACCTAGTTTTTGAACCAACGTTGTCAGCAGAGCTCCAAATTAGCACTCGGACACTTGCAAAGTGTGGGAATAAAATCAATTTCGCTTGTACTGATGTTTTGCTGCTTACACACAATTGCAAACCACACAATTACATTTTATCACGTTTAATCTCATTGTAGTTCTTCTTGAATACTTTGAGCTTTTATGAGTTCATCTCAGCGACCAAGAGGTTTATAGAGCTGACACTTAAAATAAATCTGATGTGATAAATAACAGGCAATGTATCATCAAGTATGGCGGAATGTGTAAAGTTTTATTTCCTGCATAATTTTTCTGGAACACATAATTCAACACTCAAACGAAAATATTGGTACGTTAAACGTTAAC
Organism: Dreissena rostriformis; assembly: GCA_007657795.1. Taxonomy (NCBI): domain Eukaryota; kingdom Metazoa; phylum Mollusca; class Bivalvia; order Myida; family Dreissenidae; genus Dreissena; species Dreissena rostriformis. The sequence goes on along the minus strand of VMBQ01004175.1, from coordinate 8,161 downwards.
CAATTCATTATTCAAAACACAATTTTTATCTGTTGGTCTTCTGCTGGATTATATCATTATTAATATATGGTGCCTTAATTACTAGCTCTTTCACGTACATTTGCCGTTCCGACTTATTGCTGATATAGAGACTATGCCTACAGTTGTATAACAGTTGACATTATTTGCTGTCAAATACAAATAATACAACATCAGTTTTACGACAAAAAATTTCTTTGCTATGCTTTTAAACTATATTTAAAGTATATACTTTACGCTTGAAAATGAAAGTTAAAACTATTTTTTGCGAGTTTAAAATTTGAAAGTGGCAAAAAAAGTTNTTGCTATGCTTTTAAACTATATTAAAAGTGTATACTTTACGCTTGAACATGAAAGTTAAAACTATTTTTTGCGAGTTTAAAATTTGAAAGTGGCAAAAAAGTTAAATGCTAGCCCTGGTGAAGTTTTGTACTCATATGAGATATAATTGAGACAAATGTTCTGACAAAATTTTAGGATGATAAATACATGTGGCCTCTGGAATATTCACATGACGAACTTAGGACAAAAGGTGATAGAAAGAGCTCACCATGAGTATGTTGTGCTCAAGTGAGCTTAACTAGCTGAACCTCTAAGTTAAGTGAGTCAAGATAATGTATTGGTCTCCTCCTAGGATTACTAATGTCAAAGTTAAATATGTAAATGAGTCAGTTACCTTTCATACAATGGGTACCAGAGAAGCCTTGTATCCATATTTTAGTACATACACTATGACATTGTACAACCTTTAGCATAACATTAAAAAAAAAATAACTTTTTAACAATTATTATTCATAAGCAAATTCGTATTTGAATATAATTATTTGCTTGTTGTCTACTCTCTTTGACACGTTGTTATTTCATGTTTGGCTTCTTTGACAAAAAACCTTACACAATCCATCAATTGATGAACATGTCCAATTGGCAGAACTGCACTTACGCATGTCACAGCCGATTCCAAACCATTCAGCATGGCACTTTAAAAATTTACAGAACCCCGTGTTCTTGTCGNTGCCACAGTCATATGCACAGTCTATGCCAAACTTCGTCGGGGGACATGCTGGAAGTTTGTGTTTTAAAGTGAAGCTCTATTGGATTTGTTGCTGACAACATATTATCCACAAAGTAATCTATCACTACACGAATATTCATTTGTCAATTACAATAATGACCTTTAGCACGGAAACATTAATCATTTATTTAGATTAATGTTTTTAAATGAAAAAATAAATTTGATTAAAACATATATGTTTTAAGCTGAATATACTGAATATGCTGACATATTCATTTTTTACATTGGGAGTACCCATATTTTAGTACATACACTATGACATTGTACCATCTTTTAGCATAACATAAAAAATATCACTTTTTAACAATTATTATTCATAAAAAATCGTATTTGAATACAATTATATGCTTGTTATCTACTCTCTTTGACACGTTGTTATTTCATATTTGGCTTCTTTGACAAAAACCTTACACAATCCATCAATTGATGAACATGTCCAATTAGTAGAACTGAACTTACGCGTTTCACAGGCGATTTGAAACCATCCAGCATGGCACTTAGTAATACAGAAACCCGTGTTCTTGTCGCACACCTCGGTGATGTTGGAACAATGGCACTCCTTGTCACACCTGTCCCCATAGAGATAGTCTGGACACACTGGAACAATCAGCAGAATATTTACATTAACTTAAGTATCGTTCTATATAAAGTGGGTTTAATGCATGCAGTCCGCACATGCTAATCAGGGACAAAACATTCCGCATTAACTAGATTCTGGCTAAGAAGAGACTTTCGTTAAACGAAAACTATCATTTAAGCGGAAAGTGTTGTCCCTGATCAGCCTGTGCGACTGCAAAGGTTAATATTGGACGACACTTAACGCACATGCATTTAACACGTTTTATCAGAGCGCGACACACTCATATTTGTAATTAAATTTGCATATGACTTTTATTTTCCTTTTTATAATTTGTACTTCTTAGAATTGCAGCTAGAGATTCACCATACCAAAAACAACATTCAGATGGCAGCCATTTGCAGTTTTACAGCACTTCTTGTATCTATGTTAACCTACCAGTAACAATGAGATCCGTGCAGTTCCTAAATGTGATAACACCATTGGCCTCGATATAACACCCAGGGTATGCCTTATTGTCCTGCTTATCAATGACCAGAGGGTTCCTGCACACAGCCCCAGGTATCGTCTCGTCAGGGAACTGATAGTTGTCAAGGTGGACTTGGATGTGTGGGTTGTTCCAGTTCATACAGGTCTCGTTCCCAGCTTTCACGTGACTTCCAGCATATAATGTGCCTCTCCGTTCGCCGTATATTCTGTCATCAGCTGTGCAAGAAAGAACTTAATTTGATGGTTTAATGCAACAACCAAACAATTGTTGTCTAAACTATGACTGCTTTGACTCTTAGCTTCAGTACATGGTAGATAGTTGCAATCATTTGGTTTAAGTGGTAGTTATAGTTTGATATCTACATGGATCAAAATCAGAACAAGCCCACAATGCACAGGTCGATTTGAGCAGGGATTGCTAAGATTTTCAGTTTAATATTATAATATAGACTAGCTTGTAACATGTTTTACTCCTCCTAGTCTTAAAGTTACAAAATAAGAATTCATGCTTGGGGGACCAAACTGCTAATTGCAGTGACTGAATCTGCATCAAACATTTGCATACAAACATACCTAACTGACATCCCCATCCATAGAAGCCTGGTTTACATCCGTTCTGACATTTACCATTCTGTCTATCACAGTCCGCTCCATCGGCACAGTTGCATGAGAAGCGGAACTTCCACCCAAACTTGCCTACCTCATTGCCGGGGGTCGCGTCTGAAATAATAACATGCCGTGGCTTATTTATTGTAATCACTGCTTACATTGAAGATTTCCTAAACTCCCGGTTTAGATTGTGAAACGTTGAAATTGTTAAAGTAAAGTTGTTTATATGTGTTCTGTCATAGTATATTCTTAAATTTATGTTTTACTTTGTTTTTGACGAAACATTTTGTTTACTGTTTATTNTGTTTTACTTTGTTTTTGACGAAACATTTTGTTAACTGTTTATTGATTCAACGATTTGTTTTCTTTATTTTTCGCTGTATCCAACAGTATTTCAGATCTATCACGATAGTCAGTCAGTCTGCGCCAAAACATTTTAGAATGTAGTCCTTTGAAATAGTTTTTCAATAGACCGGTACCGTTTTCGAACTTAGCCTATAAATCAGTATGACAAAATGTTTAGCTAAATAAGGGGTGTTGCGGCAGTTCATTTAACCGAGGATATATTTATNAATGCTATAAAGCGCGACAACCTTGTGCTTTTGTGTTAGTCAAAAGATTCAGGTTGATATATAACAATCTTACACTAAGCAGACAAAACATGGCTTTTACATTTCTTACTTTGTCGTTAGAAAAATAACGATGGAGACTTATAATGTATTTTGTTATGTAATCGTTGGTATGAAATACAAAATATGTGAAATGAACCAATATTAACACAAGAACATCATCCTATGCTCAGCTCACAGCATAAGATACACTGGTACCCTACTACTACTACTTTATACATGTTTGCAAAAGGTGACATAATCTTTACCTTAATGAACAAAGGCTGAATTGTATGTATTATGTTATTTCAATTGATAAATACTTTGGCTTCATAACATAACACCGGTTTATTTTCATATAAAACAAATCAACTATTCGACTTTATAAAAGATAGAATTTGTATCTAATGGACAGGATCAGGGCGATATGTTCATGTTATACTATACTCTGCACATGTTATATTGAAATTCATTTAATCAGACACTTATTTAACACTTAAGTGCTACTTAATTTGTAATATTTGTACATATTCATTATTATTATGCAAAATGTGGATCAGATCTTGGTTTAAGCAGCATGTTTTTAGCAGCCATCTTGATTATGGCAGCCATTATGGACGCCATCTTCATCATTTTTTTATAAAATAGTTTGCATTCCTTTTTCATGTATTCATGTAAAATATGTATAACACTATGAACATGATATTATAATACATTTCATAATGCATTTCTATACGTTTAACCAATATCAACGCCATTTATTAGCCATGCCGATATAGAATAATTATAAATTAGGCCACTCGTTTACAGGCTCGGTATTAAAAAGCTTTGTTGTATATTGTCAAAGGAAACGTGTCTCCGTTCTTACACGGTACAGGTGCGCATCGTTAATATCTGAAATAACTATTTAATTTACTTTCTTATTATTGATTTGTACGTTTTGAACATGAAAAACAGAGAGACGACTTTGAGCATAAAGGTAGCCTGTGCATTTATCTGGACTTTTCAATATTCATCAAAATGTTATAACCATTAGACAACGAATAAATTACAGTGTGAAAAGGGAATACAATTCGAAACGCCATCGATAAGCCATGCACATATCCAATACTAAGAAATTAAGCCACTCATTTACAGACCGGGTATGAACTAGTTTTTTTATATCAAAGGAAAGTGTCTTAAATGGAATGAAACAATTATGCTCATGTTTAAGTGATTTATAGTCATACCCTGATCACAGTTGTTGCCCTGCCAGCCTGGTGCGCATGTGCACGAATACGCGTTCTGAAGATTAGTGCACGTGGCGACGTTCTTACACGGGTCAGATGCGCATTCGTTGATATCTGAACGATACACACAACAAACATCGATGTTATCTATGTAATGATGAAAAAGGCCACTCGTTTAAAGGCTGAGTATCATATAGGTTTTTTACATATTGTCACCGGAAATTTATAAAAGATAAGGAATCAAGAATGTTTACTTTCAAGTGATTTATAGTCATACCCTGATCACATTTGATGCCTTGCCAGCCCGGTGAGCATCTGCACGAGTACGCGTTCTGAAGATAAGTGCACGTGGCGCCGTGTTTACACGGAGCGGTTGCGCATTCGTTGATATCTAAACGAAAAACACAACATACTTCAATGTCTCAAATAATCACTGTGATTGCAGTATTTGTTCAGGAAAAAACGTATTGACACAGATGCAACAATATGTATACCTTCGCCTTGTAAGCGTTAAATTAAACCAGAAACGACACACCGCCTGAAATCATAATGGCTTTAAAATTTTTAACGCAGGTAGCACACCCGAATACAAAAGTTGAAATGTTATTGACATTACATTCCGGCACCTCTGTACAGCAATGCGGGGAATCACGTAGTCAGAGTTGAGAAAAAATGGCCGACGATCGCTCGCCGAAATTGAGTGTGCAAACAGGTACATCTACCTTATTACTTACTTGTTTTTTATCGGATGACGCCTTATATATGTCCAGCCGAAAGCGGCTTCAGCGAGTATCAACCGTTTCCCTATGTTTGGTCTGAGTGTGGAGAATACTCATGGAATATTTTGCAATTTCCTGAACCGTCAATTGACATTGAACACGGCATAAAATAATATCACTGTTTTCTCACTGATTAGCACTGTTAAAGTACCAGTTGTTCATGTGGACGCATTTTTGTTTACAAAAAATGGATAACTCGATTGCTCATGGCGTTATTTTCAAGGTTAACTTGAGTTTTGATTGGTTTTGACGATTGATATTGAGCACGGACATGGCCCTTATACACGGACAACTTCTTGAACAACGCACACGTCAACAAATACCGTTTTCTCCGACCAATAAGTCTAAAACAACCTCTCAATGGTATGTTCTGGTACATGTAGCAATACATATTCAATGTCAAGGCACTGTAAATGTTAGTTTCGTATACGAAATTGGCTATCTGGATCATCAAGATTTTATTATCAATAGGAATTTTATTGNTAGCACTGTAAAAGTACCAGTTGTTCATGTGGACGCATTTTGGTTTCAAAAAAAATGGATAACTCGATTGCTCATGGCGTTATTTTCAAGGTAAACTTGAGTTTCGATTGGTTTTGACGATTGATATTGAGCACGGACATGGCCCTTATACACGGACAACTTCTTGAACAACGCACACGTCAAGGAATACCGTTTTCTCCGCCCAATAAGTCTAAAACAACCTCGCATTGGTAGGTTCTGGTACATGTAGCGATACATATTTAATGTCAAGGCACTGTAAATGTTAGTTTCGTATACGAAATTGGCTAGCCTGTTTTGGTGTAGCTGCTTTTTGTTATGGCTTGCGAGTATTTGAAATGCTGTTTTTCTTCCAGACAGTTTTATTAATATATTTCTTTGATTGCTGTTTTTTGCTTGAAGAAATCCTTTCAGGATATTGTCATTTAAGTGCATGTTTAATTGTTTTCAGAACAATTTCTCATGCTAAAAGAACAAGTACATACAAACACAGGCTAACATTTTAACCGATTACTATACAGTTTGTGGACCGTTTCTGGTACAATGCGTAACTTTACGGACGAAAATTTACGTACGTATAAAGTTACGTACGTTTTTCTAAATGCGTAAGTGCGTTTCTATATAAACCGAACGTAGCGTAAAACTTAGTTGCTATGCTTGAATACTCTCTAAAAAGAAGTCTGATGATTACGCGGACCTAATCTAGAGATCATTTGAAGATATTCATACAGTTGATTTCATTTGATTTCATTTGCTTTTTCAAACAAACTTTCGATTAATATGTATAAGAAGTACCTTACACATAGCACAGTTATTTCCCTTGTTTGCGAAATCGCGATGAGAAAACAATGTCAAATGTAAACGAAGTTCAATTTATTGATTCTTTTGAAATTATTTGTGACCATTTGGGCTGGATATGCACTTTGTTGAAACAGAAGAGATGATTTTTACCGAAGCAAATCTTATATGAAAGGTTAATCAGATATACATGTATTTCAAACTGGAATTGATGGAGCAAACTGGAAAACATGGATGGATAATACTGAGCAGACAGGGGCATGTTTATTATTGTCTGAATTTACAGAATGTAACATAATCAAAGAGTTTCCTGACAGAAATTGAATTTACTGGAAGGGTATCTTTGATAATGCCTAGTACATCACTGAAAAATAAATGGAATGCCCAAAACAGGAGAAGAACATCAGCAATGTCCTCTGTAAAAAAGTTAGTATTTTTATAATTGAATTTACATATTGCTCATTTGAACTATACAGATAGTAAGATTTAAGAAGTATTAAAAAAGAGTTCTTTGTATTCAGTTGTGGTCTTTTTATTTAATTATATACCAACTCAACATGTTTTACCATATTTATATATATACGCATGTGCCAAATATAAAAAACAACATATTTTTACTCATACATTCATTTCCAAGGAGAAACTCTACATTTTTAATTTCTGTGATAAATTTACATCTCCATGAATGCTGCATTTGATTTCAGACAATTGGCATATGCGAATATCATAAAGTATGCCACTATATATTTTGTTCCATATTTAAAAAAATGTCTGCATTGCTAAACTATATGTCAGGGTATTTACCAGTTGTGATTGGTTCTAAATACAAAATTTGATGTATATAGAGAATAATAGGTTGGTGACGTTGATGGAGAATGGTTATCCGGCAATGCGGAGGAATTTATCGGGTGAGCCGAAGGCGAACCCGATAAGATCCTCTGCCGAGCCAGATAACCATTCTCCATCAACGGTGCCAATCTATTATTCTATTTACCATGTCACATTTACCGTTAACACATTTTATCAACACACAAATGATTAATTGATATAACAAAAATAATTATTCGGATCGGGCCTTCTACATATACGCATGCATGTATCCATTATTTAGCATCTTTTCAACCTTAAAAAGAATTATTATTTTTGGTTTGTGAGTGAGTTGGTCAAAATAAAATTCCAGATTATGCCAAAAATGGCCTCCAATATGGTCGCTTAGCAAATGATTGCCCACTACGCAATTAACAATGGTGTGATTATTGCCAGCCGGACGTTTTCGATGCGCGAATCAACATTCATTAGTTTTGACCCCATGCGTATAATTTAAACAAACTAAGACAAGAAAAACTATAATATATTTCACACCAAATATCAAACCTCTGACCTTTACAGTTTCAGAGAAGATTTAAAAAATGTGTCGATATTTATTTTACAATTCGTAATACATAATTTGAGTCCTTAGCGTAGCAAGGTTTGATCCCAGG
>VMBQ01004174.1:72624-86153 GCA_007657795.1 Dreissena rostriformis | reverse complement strand
TGTCTGTAGTAACAGACAGTGTATGTCTGTAGTAACAGACAGTGTATGTCTGTCGTCAGTGTATGTCTGTCATCGGTGTATGTCTGTGGTAACAGACAGTGTATGTCTTTTGTCAATGTATGTCTGTGACAGTGTATGTCTGTGGTAACAGACAGTGTATGTCTGTCATCAGTGTATGTCTGTCATCATTGTATGTCTGTAGTAACAGACAGTGTATATCTGTCATCAGTGTATGTCTTTTGTCAGTGTATGTCTGTGTCCGTGTATGTCTGTTGTCAGTGTATGTCTGTGTCAGTGTATGTCTGTTGTCACTGTATGTCTGTGGTTACAGACAGTGTATGTTTGTGTCAGTGTATGTCTTTTGTCAGTGTATGTTTGTGTCAGTGTATTTCTGTGGTAACAGACAGTGTATGTATGTTGTCAGTGTTGTTTTTTTTTGTAAATGTATGTCTATGTCAGTGTATGTCTGTTGTCAGTGTATGTCTGTCATCAGTGTATGTCTGTCGTCAGTGTGTGTCTTTTGTCAATGTATGTCTGTGTCCGTATATGTCTACACCCCACAGCGTCTGCAAGTCCACATCTCTGCAAACAAGCTGTATAGACCAGTGCTCTACCAACTATGCAGCTCATGAGTCTCTGTAGCACTACTAAGAATGCTACCAAGAATGCAACCAAGAATGCTACCAAGAATGCAACCAAGAATGCTTCCAAGAATGCTACCAAGAATGCAACCAAGAATGCTACCAAGAATGCAACCAAAAATTGAGCTAAGAAAATGCAGCAATTATATTGCATAATTTCATGTAAATTTCCGATAAATCAAACTTTTATTAGTATTTCTTTTATATGTAAAAACTTGTCCACCTCTGTCTCTTTCCTTATTCCATAAACGAACAACCAAATGCTAAGAAAAGAAGCCTTTTATTACATAGATACGTGTTATTATGCATACAAACATTAATAAGCATGTTTATTATATAAGAACTCACGATCAACTGTTTCTTTTTAAATTCCAAAGAAGCAACCAGAGACCTATACAATCAAAGTATAGGTCCCTGTAGAAACACGTGCTAATAATTACATATTCACATTCTATAATTCATATATTATATAAACTTTTTTTACGGATTTTCCACTCCCGTTTTCAATATTAGATCTATAAAAAGTACTTGATAACAAGACTATAACAATGCACAACAGATTTATGTTGTATAATTACTGTGTTAATCAGATATGTTAATGCTATTCTAGTTCTTTAATTAATTTGTAAAAACTAATTATATTGAATGGAAAAAAAATGTCTCTCTATCCAACTTTTGACTTCCACCAGGATTTGAACCAGGATCTTTCACTGTGAGAGTGAACGTGTTAACCATTACACTATGGAAGTTGTGTTGTTGAACAGAGATTTAACTTAAACTAAAATTTTCCTCTGCTTTTACAAGGGCTTGGAACCGTCTGTTAAAAAATAATGTTAAACATTATTTTCACCAGGCAGCATTCAAATTGTTTGTTTTTAGCTCATCTATTTTTTGAAAAAAAATATGAGCTATTGTCATCACCTGAGTGTTGGCGTCGGCGTCTGCGTCGGCGTCCGGTTAAGTTTTGTGTTCAGGTCCACTTTTCTCATAAAGTATCAAAGCTATTGCATTTAAACTTGGTACACTTACTAACTATCATGAGGGGACTGGACAGGCAAAGTTAGATAACTCTGGCTGCCATTTTGACAGAATTATGTGNTGGGTTTACCTAACGGCTGCCTTTTCTCACATCTCATGCTCGCTCCCTCTCCAATGACACCCTGGCTGCATGGTTGGGTTTACCTAATGGCTGCCTTTTCTAACATCTCATGCTAGCTCCCTCTCCACTGTCACCCTAGCCGCATGGTTGGGTTTACCTAACGGTTGCCTTTTCTCACATCTCATGCTTGCTCCCTCTCCACTGACACCCTGGCCGCATGGTTGGGTTAACCTAATGGCTGCCTTTTCTCAAATCTCATGCTCGCTCCCTCCACTGACAATGGTTGGGTTTACCTAACGGCTGCCTTTTCTCACATCTCATGCTCGCTCCCTCTCCACTGACACCCTGGCCGCATGGTTGGGTTTACCTAACGGCTGCCTATCCTCACATCTCATGCTAGCTCCCTCTCCACTGTCACCCTGGCCGCATGGTTGGGTTTACCTAACGGCTGCCTTTTCTCACATATGCTCGCTCGCTCTCAACTGACACCCTGGCCGCATGGTTAGTTTTACCTAAAGGCTGCCTTTCCTCATATCTCATGCTCGCTCCCTCTCCACTGACACCCTGGCCGCATGGTTCGGTTTACCTAACGGCTGTCTTTCCTCACATCTCATGCTAGCTCCCTCTCCATTGTCACCCTGGCCGCATGGTTGGGTTTACCTAACGGCTGCCTTTTCTCACAACTCATGCTCGCTCGCTCTCAACTGACACCCTGGCCGCATGGTTGGGTTTACCTAACGGCTGCCTTTTCTCACATCTCATGCTCGCTCCCTCTCCACTGACACCCTGGCCGTATGGTTGGGTTTACCTAACGGCTGCCTTTTCTCACATCTCATGCTCGCTCCCACTCCTTTGACACCCAGGCCGGATGGTTGGGTTTACCTTACGGCTGCCTTTTCTCACATCTCATGCTCGCTCCCGTCTCCACTAACCCCCTATACTTACTATAAGCATACAAACAGATTCATGATAATGATTCGCAGTATTGAGATTCTATTACACAGATCATGAATCTGTTTACCTTGTTTACAGAAAATGATAAAGGTATGAATGTTATGTAAACAACTGTTCACAAATATGTTCATGTAATATTTCAAATGAAGTGCTTTCTTTTGTGGTCACACATAGTCAGTAAGATGATGCAAGTCATAATCCTGGTGTCTCTGGAATAGTATTGGTATTTTGTATATATTTACGCTGGCAAGTGAAGACTACCTTAAGCATATTAAATTAAGTTTCTTTTTGGCTATTAGGTTTGTTTTCAGCTTAAGCTTCTTTACGATGCAGAAATTTGATGCTATCACACACATTGGGAAGCGGTTTGCTGTGTTTACAGATAATAATAATTGATTAAGGTATCATTGATAACTAAACAACTGTTAATAATATATACATTGAGCATTTCATGTAAGAGATCACATGAAGAGCTTTCTTTTGTGGTCACACATAGTCCGTAAAAGGGTGCAAGTCATAATCCTGTTGTGTCTGAGTGTAGTACCTGGAATAAGTATTAGTATTTTGTAGATATTTACGCTGTCAATTTAAGACTTAGCTTTAGCGGATTCAATATTGTTTGTGTTTGGTTATAAGATTTGTTGTCAGCTAAAGTTTCTATTAGATGCAGTAATTGGATGCGATCCCACAGGTCGGGAACTTTTTCGCTATCTTTACAGAGAATGATTATGGTATGATTGTTTTGTAAACAACTGCTTCGCATTAAGCGCTTTCTTTTCTGGTCACACTTAGTCTGTAAGATAGGGCAAATTCTAAATTATAATCCTGGAGTGTCTTAGAAAAGTCTCTGGAAAAGTATTAGTATTTTTTTTTTTATATATTTACGCTGACAAGTGAAGACATAATTTTATCATTATAAATAACGTTTCTTTTTGGCAATACGAATTGTTTTTAGCTCAAGTTTGTTTTAGATGCAGGACTAAGATGCTATCATATATAAACATAACCAACAACAGCAACTAAAACCAACATAAAAAACACCACCACCACCATCACCACCACTAACAACAAAAACACCCTCACCACCAACAACAAAACCAGCAACAACAAAAACAGCACCAACAGCAACACCAACAGCACGACCAACAACAACCTACAACAACAACACAAACAATAACACCAAAAACAACATGACCAACAACACCACGACCAACAACAACAAACACCACCAACAACACCAAGAGCACCAACACCACCAACAACAAGACCAACAACAACATCACAAACACCAACAACATCACCAACAACACAAACAACAACACCAACAACACCAACAACAACAAAACCAACAACAACACCAACAACAACACCACCAACAAACACGTCCAACAACACCAAGAACAACAAGAACAAAAACAACACCACAAACACCAACAACAACTACATCACAAACACCACCACTGACAACAACATCACCAACAGCAACATCACCACCAACAATAACACCAACAACAATTACAACAACACCAGCAGCAACAACAACACCAACAATGGCAAAAACATTTTACCTAATGGCTCGCCTGTCCTCACCTCATGACTCGCTCCCGTCTCACAAACTAACACCCTATCATCGAATATCTTCATTAAAGATATTTAGAACCCAAATCCACTACACCAGGCGACCTCAATTTCAGAATTGCTTGGTAGAACTGCTTATTTGGATGACTTAGATATCCACTGCTGTAAAAGGTCCCATGTGGTACTCTGCGTATAGGTTTAAAGTACTTTGTGGGTCCAGCACATTGGGTAATGATGATGAAACTTTACACACATTCATTAAGCCCAGTTTTCCCAGAATGAGGTTCTTATAGATTGGATTGGATGAAGGTTATGGTCACTGCTACCCAATACATGTAAATACGAACAATATTTCTGCTTACAATATAATTTAATGATTGTAATGAAACTTCATGCTCATGTGACCTTATATCAAATAAGAAAAATACTTGATTACCTAATGGCAATAATAGTTTGTTAATTGACTCCTCACAAACAAGCTTGTCACTAGGTCAAAGTTCAAGGTCACTGTCACACTAAGAATGAAACAAAATTTTGATCAATAACTTATGAACGGAGGGGACCGATTGTCTTGATACTTCCCATGTGCATTGGCCTTGGACATTGGGGTCACTAGATCAAAGGTCAAGGTCAATGTGACATTTAAGTGTTAAATTTGTTTCTGTTTGATATGTCATTAAAGGATTGAGTGATGGGCCTCATACTTTGCAGATGCATTGACTTTGAACAGTAGATAATCCCTATTGCGCCTGATTAACAAGGCAAGGGTAGGGTTCAACATCCTGGGTCCGCATCTTCAACACCAATGTGAAGGCAGTCCTCCTCTATGGGTCCGAAACATGGAGGTTAACTAACACCATCACCAACAAGATACAGACTTTTGTCAACAAGTGCCTCCGCCGCATCATCAACATCAGGTGGCCTGAGAAGATCTCCAACACAGACCTATGGAAGAAAGCCAACAAGAACCCCATCAGTCAGGACATCAAGAAAAGGTAATGGGGGTGGATAGGTCACACACTGCGCAAACCAGGGGACAACGTCACGAGGCAATCTCTTGACTGGAACCCACAGGGAAAAAGAAAAGTGGGACGGCCCAAGCAGTCGTGGAGAAGGTCAGTCGAGCGAAGTGAAAGACGCCGGAATGACATGGACNCAAGGCCCTGTGGGGGGGGGGGGGCATCAGTCTTGAGACAGTGATGACAATGACAAAAAACAATCAATTTGAATGCTGCCTGGTGAAAATGATGTTTAACATTGTTTTTTTAACACAAGGTTCCAAGCCCTTGTAAAAGCAGAGGAAAATTTTAGTTTAAAGTTAAATCTTCTGTTCAACAACACAACTTCCATAGTGTAATAGTAAACACGTTCACTCTCACAGTGAAAGATCCTGGTTCAAATCCTGGTGGAAGTCAAAAGTTGAATAGAGACATTTTATTCCATTTATAATTATTAGTTTTTACAAATTAATTAANTGGGATGACACTTTACGCACAAGCATTTTGCCCAGTTTTCTCAGAACACGCCACATATTTGCATTCGCTTTCCATCATAAACAATATTGTAAATATATGTTATCAATGTTTATGCATTTGAATCAAAATAATTGAAAACAAGTTTTGGGAATATTGAGAAATAATATCGAATCAAACTCCTTCGTATTAAAATAACTGATGAACACATGTCTACTGAATCGCAATGCTTTATTCGAACATGCATAGATACATACAAACGGACATAAGCGCTTAGTGTTGGAAATTGACAAAGTAAAACTCTTATTATTTTTCAGACAATCTTTCTGAGCAAGAACTTCTTGAGGAGGTGGAACGAACAATGGAAAAGGTAACAACGAGCCTCGCTCTGAAAAAAAACTGGATTAAATGCATGTGCGTTAAGTATCATTCTAGATTAGCCTCTGCAGTCCGCACAGGCTAATCAGGGACGACAATTTCCGCTTTTATGGAATTTTTCGTTTAAATGATGTCTCTTCTTAGCGAAAATCCAGTTTAGGCGGAAAGTGTCGTCCCTGATTAGCCTGTCCGAACTGCACAGGCAAATCTGGAGGACACTTTACTCACATGCATTTTTGCCCAGTTTTCTCAGAACACGACACATATATTGTCAAAAAATAAAGCATTAACATCTTCCGAAGCAGCAACAACAGCAAAGGCCACAAAGACCACGAGTATTCCGACTGGAATGAACTTTTGCATTTTAAGTTTACAAGTTTACAGCTATGCCTTCCAAATGATTAACAGTGTGTGTTCGTTCCCAAATATATACGTTTGAATTGAACAATAAACCATGCATCCAAACACTATCTGCGTTAAATCAGAGTTCTTGTTTACGGATCATTTACTTATTTTCATCGCATCATTTGCATCAACGTAGAATTACGAGTTGAACAATGTCATATCTCTGCCAGGCATAATTGGCGTTAACCAGCGACCCAAACACTCATCATGATAAGACTTTGATGATAATCGTTCTACCTACGGCAATGGTGTTTACTTCAGTGTCCGCAGTTCGAGTCTCCGTTTTATCTAGGGCATCATGACTTCTAATTGATTGGGATTTTTTCAATCGCTCATCTGAACACTAATGTTAATATAATTTTAACCGCGTCATGCAAAAATTGCACATTCGTGCAGTTTGGTCAGGAGCTATCCTGTCCGTTAAAACGTCACGCAAGATTTCGTGAAACTTTAAATATACTTTGTTACATAGGTACACCTTCCTTAAAGCAACATACACTTTGTCCCTTTTTTTCTTTTTTCCCCATATTTTAATGTTCTTGGGTAATGCTATTCCATATTAGTTCACCTTTAAATCATGTTTGAAATTGACACTGTTTTACAAATATTTTATCCTCACACACATATAGATTATTATCTACACACATTATAGATGTTCCATAACTAAGATCCAAAAAATGTTAAATGGATATACTCTCGTTTAATATGTTATATGCAAAATATATCATGTTAACAATGGAAATAAAAAATGGAATTACAAAAAAGATTTTGTGTCATCATTAAAAAATGGGGTGGCTCCTGACCAATCTGAGCGAATGCTCAGGTTGGTCGTGAGCTACGCTCGATATATATGGGTTAAGACCGATTTCCCTATTACGCGACCCAATTTATGACGTAGGGTGTTGTTCGGCGTATGTCCTTACCATAAAACAGCTTGTTTTTGACATGAATGGATTTTTAAGAGAAAAGTGGAATGTGTGGGCAACCGTGTCCTATGGACGCAAGTTTTTGTTATACATTTAAGGTGTAATTTTGTAGTTTTACTTTACATGGTTTAATATGTATCTTCCTGGAAACTAGTCCATATTACAAATATCGTATCGCTCCTGATTCGTTTACAAATAATAAAGAAATATCGAACATTTGTGGATTTGTTTAACCATATGTGTCGTGTTCTGAGAAAACTGGGCATAATGCTTGTGCGTAAATTATCACCCCAGATTAGCCTGTGCATTCCACACTGGCTAATTAGGGACGACAATTGCCGCTTTTATGGAATTTTTCGTTTAAATGATCTCTTCTTAGCGAAAATCCAGTTTAGGCGGAAAGTGTCGTCCCGTCCTGTGCAGTCCACACAGGCTAATCTGGGACGACACTTTACGCACATGCATTACGCCGAGTTTTCTCAGAACAAGACACATATATCTGGTATTAGTATAACATGCTCTAAATGAATACATCCCCTTTGGGGTGGTTGTCCGACGACCGTCGTCAAGTGTAGGACATCGTGTGTCGTCTGTTATCAACAATGATTCCTTCACATTTCGTCGCCTTCTAAAGCGATGAGTGGAATTTTACCAAACTGTACATGAATAACCATTGACGGTCCTCAATGTTTATAAAATAGATCCAGTCCGCTGCATATGTATATCCTCAGAGCTTAGACAATTTAACAATAAGATTACTTGTCCGGACTGAACTGATGACATTCGTCATTAAATTATAAAATAACTTACCACTTATTACCACCATTAGACGGAGTTTTGCGTATATCACCCTTATCTCAAATGTCAAATTCACACTTAGAGATCCAAAGTCCCATTCGACCATAACACAGCTTGTTTGTGACATTTGTTAGAGAAAAGTGGAATGTAGTTTATTAGTTTATTTCAGTCACATTGATATACATACATATAAAATCAACACAGCACGAATATACAGTAAAATTATGTACATAACCGTTCTTTAAGAACTATAAGTGACTATGATACATATTCACATCTTTTTGTAAGATAATGTATTTGGTAATGATTCTGAGCACCGTCAAACAAACCATAGAACCCTTGCTTTCATACCACATATTTTAGAACGTTAGCCGGTATGGATCCTTGCTTGGTGTGGTCATTCAAATTTGTCTGACAAAGCTCGCAAACATCAGCACATACACACGACACTCTTTTTACATTTATACATGATAAAAAACTGGAAATGACTAGCTAATCATGACATCCATCCAACTCAAATTGATGAAGGATCACTGTCTTAAAAAAAACAGGATCAAACGACTTTAGATAAAATTTGACAATGTTTTGAATGGTTCACTAGACATGTTCAGGTAAACAGTCTAAAACATGTATCACCTAAAATCAGATTAGAAGCAAACAGATTAGCAAGTAATTTTCAGCATAGATAAAATTACAGAAAAAGTTAATAAACACTAAGCATTACATTGCATATAATACATACCTTTCTTTAAAATTTATTTTTATTTAATATACAATTATTTTTACTGTACAATTTGTTATTTCTAAGTTTCAGTATATTAAAACATGTTTTTGGTAGTAACCTAACCATATCTGGGTGTGCGAAAAGGAATTTCATCTTATCTATGTCATTTAAAGTTAGAAAAGTATCACATATGGAGGCTGCTTTTTCAAACAGTATTTCTCTATCTAAACTATACAAGTGGCAATGAAGTATTACATGCATCTCAGTTTCTACTCTGTTAACACAAAAAGGACATTTTCTTTGATCAGGGGCTAAGTTTTCATAACGTCCAGTTTCAATTCTTAGTGGAGCCACTCCACACCTGAATTTGGAAAGTGCTGATCTATGACTGTATGACATTTGTATTTTACAATAAGGTTCCACAGAGTAATCAGATTTAAATAGTCTATATGTTCTAAGCTTATTTCTACCTGGGCCATTTACAGCTGTTACCCTCGACAGGTCTGTTTCCCAAGATTCAATATGGGTTCGCATTATATTTTCAGACACATCTTGCAGAAACTTTCTATGCGAGAATGGCAGCTGTAAATAGCCTTCTAAACTAAAACTTTTTAGCTTATCTATAACAGTTTGGCACCAATTTTTACATCTAGCATTGCCCTTTTGTAATGTCCATATAAATATCGTATGGTTTACTCTGTTTACATTATAATTTAAACATCTATATAATGCCAATGGTTACAATGAAATGTGGAAGGTGGGGGAAACCGTGTCTTATAGACGCAAGTTTTTGTTACACATTTTAGGTGTGATTTTTGTAGATTCACTTCAAATGGTTTTATGTGTATCTTACTGGAAATACACATACATTCGTATCGCCCCTGATTGGGTTACACATATTGAAGAAATGTCGCACATTCGTACATCCTATTTCGTCCTCTTTTGTACATTAATTGCAGTTGAGCCAGTAAGCTCAGCTGGTAAGGCGCTGGAGCACATATCTGAAGATCGCAGTTTTTGATACTCGGTCCAGTCGCATAAATTGAATGAGNCAAATATGGGTCATGGTAAAGTTATCAAGTTGTCCAAAGCCTTCAAACGGGCGTATCTTGTGACAGTTTGGCACTCTTGTTTTTTTATAAAACTTAATTATTTAGTTATTTATCTCTATTTAGAATATTCCATAATGTGAAAATCATATGATTTTTAGATTTTGTTGGGAGAAAATATTTGTGTGGTAAAAATTTAGCAAACTTTGTTTCACATGTTGTGTAAAAGAGAATAATTTGGAAAATATTCACTTTAAACACTTTAACAGTGTGTTGGTGTTCATTGGTCTATAAGATTTATTTAATAATTTATAACAAAATCATTACAAACGTTTACTGTTCAGTGGTTTCTTATCAACATGTTGACTGTCAGTATGAACAAATTGATAGGAAAGATATCAACATATCAGGGTTGCTAGGGTGCATTCAAGCATTGGCCTCTTACAATAAACTGTGTCTGATATGTGAATTATTTTGCCTGTATTTTGTTTTTAAGACGGAAAATTTCAAAGTGAATATCCCACTTGTGTTGAAATATTTTTATGGGTAGGGTGGCATATAGCAGTTGAACTGTTCGTCAGTCTGTCCGTCTGTCTGTCCGTCCGTCGGTCCGAAAACTTTAACATTGGTCATAACTTTTGCAATATTGAAGATAGCAACTTGATATTTGGCATGCATGTGTATCTCATGGAGCTGCACATTTTGAGTGGTGCAAGGTCAAGGTCATCCTTCAAGGTCAAAGGTCCAAAAAAAAAATCAAAGCAGCGCAGTAGGGGGCACTGTGTTTCGGACAAACACATCTCTTGTTCGTTCAGTTTAAAAAGTAAATTAAACACTTAAAGTGGCCAAATAAGTCTAAAAACTGAGATGTTGAATGATCTGAAGTGGAGTTTTGTACACCGAATGTTTACGATGCATGCGAACGAACTATACTCTAAAGTAAATGTGAAGGTGAATTGTAATTCAACAATGAGTATTGTGCATCGAATGCCATGTGTCAATAGTAATTTTAAAGAATCATTCCACAATCTTACATTTCATAGCAGTCTGACATTCCTCAAGGTAATGTTTATATTCCACTACGCAAACCGAGTCCTCTGCATTTTCCGCTTTATCTAACAGATTTCATGCGACACCAGAATCACCATAGACATTTGTGTTATAATAGGAAGTTAAAAATCTGTTTGGGACTCAACAATCTTTCACACATCCTTTACTTTACGAACATGTTGGTCATTATGTAATGATGTGATGTTGAAATTCAGTTGTAACTTAAATTTGTATATGTTCATTTATAAGAAAAGACAGCGGTTTCTTATGTTGAACATATTACATATGAATTTGTTTCATGCATGGGAAAAAAGACCACAGGCACACTGACATTTTCCCACATTCACAGTTTTAGTGAATTATAACGCATATTTCTATCAAAACTAGAGCTTTGTCACTAAGGAAACTGATACCCCCACACGCCACATTGACACAGAATACACACTTAGTGACCCCGTGACCTAGTCTTTGACCCGGCATGACCATATTCAAACTTGACTTAGACATCATCTTCTGACCAAGTTTGGTGAAGATCTGATGAAAACAACTCTAATTAATGTGGCGTGTTCTGAGAAAACTGGGCAAAATGCTTGTGCGGAAATTGTCGTCCCTGATTAGCCTGTGCAGACTGCACAGGCTTATCTGGTATAACACTTTACGCACAAGCATTTTGCCCAGTTTTCTCAGAACACGCCACATATTTGCATTCGCTTTCCATCATAAACAATATTGAAAATATACGTAATCAATGTTTATGCATCTGAATCAAAATAATTGAAAACAAGTTTTGGGAATATTGAGAAATAATATCCAATCAAACTCCTTCGTATTAAAATAACTGATGAACACATGTCTACTGGATCGCAATGCTTTATTCGATGATGCATAGATACATACTAACGGACATAAGCGCTTAGTGTTGGAAATTGACAAAGTAAAACTCTTATTATTTTTCAGACAATCTTTCTGAGCAAGAACTTCTTGAGGAGGTGGAACGAACAATGGAAAAGGTAACAACGAGCCTCGCTCTGAAAATAAATGGGATTAAATGCATGTGCGTTAAGTATCGTTCTAGATTAGCCTCTGCAGTCCGCACAGGCTAATCAGGGAGGATACTTACCGCTTATATGTTATTTTTCGTTGAAAGGAAGTCTTCTCTTATCGAAAATCCAGTTAAGGTGGAAAGTGTCGTCCCAGATTAGCATGTGAAGTCCGCAGCACAGGCTTATCTGGGAAGACACTTTATGCACATGCATTTAATCCCGTTTTCTCAGAGCGAGGCTCAAATTAATTCAGTACACTCTTAACTTGACCCTGACCTTTATCCTTTTTTCATATATGTGTCATGTTCTGAGAAAACTTGGCATAATGCATTTGCGTAAATTGTGATTAGCACAGGCTAATCCGGGACGACACTTTCCGCCAAAACTAGATTTTCGCTAAGAAGAGACATCATGTAAACGAAAAATTCCATAAAAGCGGAAATTGTCGTCCCTGATTAGCCTGTGCGGACTGCACAGGCTAATCTGGGATGACAATTTACACACAAGCAGTGTATGTCTGTCGTCAGTTTGTGTCTTTTATCAATGTATGTCTGTGTCCGTGTATGTCTACGCTGCTCATGAGTCTCTTTAGCGCTACCAAGAATGCTACCAAAATGCAGCAATTATATTGCATAATTTCATGTAAATTTCCGATAAATCAAACTTCTATTAGTATTTCTTTTATGTGTCAAAACTTGTTCACCTCTGTCTCTTTCCTTATTCCATAAAACGAACAACCAAATGCTAAGAAAAGAAGCCTTTTATTACATAGATATGTGTTATTATGCATACAAACATTAATAAGCATGTTTATTATATAAGAACTCACAATCAACTGTTTTTTTTTAATTCCAAAGAAGCAACCAGGGACCTATACAATCAAAGTATAGGTCCCTGTAGCAACACGTGCTAATAATAACATATTCACATTTTATAATTCATATATTATATAAACCTTTTATATGGATTTTCCACTCCCGTTTTTGATATTAGATCTATAAAATGTCCTTGATAACAAGACTATAACAATGCACAACAGATTAATGTTGTATAATTACTGTGTTATTCAGATATGTTCATGCTATTTTAGTTCTTTAATTAATTTGTAAAAACTAATAATTATAAATGGAATAAAATGTCTCTATTCAACTTTTGACTTCCACCAGGATTTGAACCAGGATCTTTCACTGTGAGAGTGAACGTGTTTACTATTACACTATGGAAGTTGTGTTGTTGAACAGAAGATTTAACTTTAAACTAAAATTTTCCTCTGCTTTTACAAGGGCTTGGAACCTTGTGTTAAAAAAACAATGTTAAACATCATTTTCACCAGGCAGCATTCAAATTGATTGTTTTTTGTCATTGTCATCACTGTCTCAAGACTGATGCCCCCCCCCCCCCACAGGGCCTTG
>VMBQ01004174.1:32417-72360 GCA_007657795.1 Dreissena rostriformis | reverse complement strand
TATATATAATATCAGTGTTGCTAGAGTGCATTCTAGCATTAGCCTCTTACAATAAACTACAACTGTATCTGATATGTGAATTATTTTGCCTGTATTTTGTTTTTAAGACAGAAAATTTCAACGTGAATATCCCACTTGTGTTGAAATATTTTTCATTCAGTATTAAAAGTAAATTAAACACTCAAAGTGGCCAAATTAGTCTAATAACTGAGACGTTGAATGTTCTGAAGTGGTGTTTTGTACACCGAATGTTTATGATGCATGCAAACGAACTATACTTTATAGTAAATATGAAGGTGAATTGTAATTGTAGTTCTTCATTGAATATTGTGCATCGAATGCCATGTGTCAAAATCAATTGCAAAGAATCATTCCACAATCTTGCATTTTATAGCAGTCTGACATTCCTCAAGATAATGTTTATATTCCACATGCGCAGTCCTCTGCGTTTTACGCTTTATCTGACAGATTTCACGCGACACTAGAATGGCCATTGACATTTATGTTATAAAAGGAAGTTAAAAATCTGTTTGGGACTCAACAATGTTTAACACATCCTTTACGAACATGTTGATCATTATGTAATGATGTGATGTAAAAATTCAGTTGTAACTTAAATTTGTATATGTTCATTTATAAGACAAGACCGCGGTTTCTTATATTGCACATGGATTTTTTTCATGCATGGGAAAAAAAGACCACAGGCACACTTACGTTTATTTTCCCACATTCACAGTTTTAGTGAATTATAACACAGATTTCTATCAATATAATAATAATAAAATTACATTTCAATGAATCACACAATCTGGTTCAACAAAATGAAGAATAATGTTCTAACTGTAGATTCTTATTTCTGAAAGTCTGTCTCTCACTTTCGTTTAATTAACTCCTGTAATTCACGGTCCTGGATGATGATAATGTTGTTACTTTGCTAAGTGATGTCCTCTTTTGAATTATTTCTGGAAATATATAATTATATATATAATATTCTAAATAGAGATAAATAACTAAAAAATTAAGTNATAGTAAATGTGAAGGTGAATTGCAATTGTAGTTCTTCATTGAGTATTGTGCATGGAATGCCATGTGTCAATAGCAATTGCAAAGAATCATTCCACAATCTTGCATTATATAGCAGTCTGACATTCCTCAAGGTAATGTTTATATTCCACATGCGCGGTCCTCTGCGTTTTCCGCTTTATCTGACAGATTTCATGCGACACTAGAATGGCCATTGACATTTATGTTATGAAAGGAAGTTAAAAATCTGTTTGGGACTCAACAATCTTTTACACATCCTTTACTTTAGGAACATGTTGATCATTATGAAATGATGTGAGGTAAAAATTCAGTTGTAACTTAGATTTGTATATGTTCATTTATAAGACAAGACCGTGGTTTCTTATGTTGAACATATTACATATGAATTTGTGGGAAAAAAAGACCACAGGCACACTGACGTTTATTTTCCCACATTCACAGTATGTCTGTGGTAACAGACAGTGTACTGTAAAACCATTAAATTTCGTGTGGTACAAATTTTCGTGGATTTTGTTGGTCCGCTTAACCACAAATTCAAGTACCAACGATTGCTTTTACATTTTTAATCCGAAATCGGTCATTTCCGACATTTTCTTTTGTTATCGGTTATCCGAGATATTTGTTTTGTTTTTAGCTCTACTGGCCGAAGGCCAGAAGAGCTTATGTCATGGTGTGGTTTCCGTCGTCCGTCNGTTTTTTTTTTTTTTTTTTTGTAATAGTTACTTCACTTCAGTAGGTCACAACATTACACTATATCTTGACTAATTAAAATATTTCCGAATTGAAAATGTTGTTGTTATTTTCCACCCATTTGATGTAAATTATATATGTTTGAACAAAGATGTAAATCACATATGTCAATTAGTGCTAATTAAAGTTAAAAGAGACATAACGGTTTTCACACGTGTATTTTGGGGACCTTATTACTCAATTGTTGCTACTAGGGGATTGCGCTGAGAATTGCAAATATTGTCAAAACAACATTGATGGCAATTAGCATGCAGGGACCCACAAGTGCCCCGCTTAATCGCGCTTATCGACAATTATCGGCAACACTTTCACGCTTCAGTGCACATTAACCTCTAGTCTTGCTGTCAACACAGATAAGCAGATTATGCTTCGTTATTACTCTGGTTGTTTTAATAAAAGTTTAATTATTATGACGGTCAGTCTTCCCCGAAAATTTGACATCCACTAAATTACGAATTAGTTATTTTTTATTTGAAATCCATGAAATTACGTGTCAACGAATTAGTTGTTTTTTATTTAACCAAGAAATTTCATACCGACGAATTTCTATATGTTAACAGTATGTCTGTCGTCAGTGTATGTTTGTGTCAGTATATGTCTTTTGTCAATGTATGTTTGTGTCAGTGAATGCCTGTGGTAACAGACAGTGTATGTCTGTCGTCAGTGTATGTCTTTTGTCAATGTATGTTTGTGTCAATGTATGTCTGCGGTAACAGACAGTGTATGTTTGTGTCAGTGTATGTCTGAGGCAACAGACAGTGTATGTCTGTCGTCAGTGTTTGTCTTTTGTCAATGTATGTTTGTGTCAGTGTATGTCTGAGGCAACAGACAGTGTATGTCTGTCGTCAGTGTATGTCTTTTGTCAGTGTATGTCTGTGGTAACAGACAGTGTATGACTGTCATCAGTGTATGTCTGTGGTAACAGACAGTGTATGTCTGTCATTAGTGTTTGTCTGTTGTCCAGTGTATGTCTGTGGTAACAGACAGTGTATGTCTGTGGTAACAGACAGCGTATGTCTGTCATCAGTGTATGTCTGTGGTAACAGACAGTGTATGTCTGTGGTTACAGACAGTGTATGTATGTCATCAGTGTATGTCTGTGGTAACAGACAGTGTATGTCTGTCATCAGTGTATGTCTGCCGTCAGTGTATGTCTGTGGTAACAGACAGTGTATGTCTGTCATCAATATATGTCTGTGGTAACAGACAGGGTATGTCTGTCGTCAGTTTGTGTCTTCTGTCAATGTATGCCTGTGTCCGTGTATGTCTTACCCCACAGCGTCTACAAGTCCATATCTCTGCAAACAAGCTATAGAGACCAGTGCTCTTCGAACTGCGCAGCTCATGAGTCTCTGTAGCGCTACCAAGAATGCTACCAAGAATGCAACCAAAAATTGAGCTAAGAAAATGGAGCAATTATATTGCATAATTTCATGTAAATTTGCGCTAAATCAAACTTTTATAAGTATTTTTTTATATGTAAAAACTTGTTCACCTCTGTCTCTTTCCTTATTTCATAAAAGAACAACCAAATGCTAAGAAAAGATGCCTTTTATTACATAGATATGTGTTATTATGCATAAAAACATTAATAAGCATGTTTATTATAAATGAACTCTGAAATCAACTGTTTCTTTTTAAATTCCAAAGAAGCAACCACGGACCTATACAATCAAAGTATAGGTCCCTGTAGCAAGTTAGCAACACATGCTAATAATTACATATTCACATTCTATTTCCTTTTTTTAAATTGTATTCTTGTTTTTATACTGGAGACTTTTAGTTCAAATGTTTAAATTTATCAATATACATTTAAAGCATTTAAAGCATTTTAAGACAAGCTTCAATACATGCCAAAATCTGTTGGACCGCCCCTTTAATGCTTTGGAGTTTAAATCTTTAAACATGTATCCTATGAGTGTGCGTCTTAAGTCATTCCCTGTAACATGTAAGTTCTATGCCATTATTATGACATAACATAATTTTGAGAACTCACAACAATACATTATAATATGTGATGTATAAGGGTATTCATCTCTACTGTTATGCACTGGTAGTTTCAGGCTTTGTTTTGTTCACACATTTTGCAATTGATTCTGTTTAATTAATGTTATTTCTACATAAAAGACCTGTGAGGTTGAAATCACTATGTAATTGACATTTCCATTATACAATAACATTTACGTTAATATATAGTTATTGTTATGAGAAAACATTATACCTTGCCTCAGACATCTTAGTCTGAAAAATTCTTTGAAAATGCAGTTAATTGCTTTGAATAAGTTACCTGTTGTGTACTTGATATCTCAGTGTACTTGATATATCAGTGTACTTGGAACTTAGTGTACTTATTTTTCAGTGTACTTGATATCTCAGTGTACTTGATATCTCAATGAACTTGATATCTCAGTGAACTTGATATATCAGTGACCTTGATATATCAGTGTACTTGATAGCTCAGTGGACTTGATATCTTAGTTTACTTGATATCTCAGTGTACTTGATATCTCAGTGCACTTGATATCTCAGTGTTCTTGATATCTCAGTGTACTGGATATATCAGTGTACTTGATATCTCAGTGTACTTGATATCTTAGTTTATTTGATATCTCAGTGTACTTGATATCTCAGTGTACTTGATATCTTACTGTACTTGATATCTCAGTGTACTTGATATCTCAGTGTACTTGAAATCTCAGTGTACTTGATATCTTAGTTTACTTGATATCTCAGTGTACTTGATATCTCAGTGTTGATATCTTAGTGAACTTGATATATCAGTGTACTTGATATGTCAGTGTACTTGATATCTCCACCACAGGTATATTTATATGTCTTTGCAAGGTACGGGAAAAAAATAAAACCTTGCATCGAGATCTTTTAGCAAAACCTCTACAATCTTTGAAAATGCGTATCGTACATAACCGCTATTACTTATGCTAATAAATCTTCCCATCGGTGATATAGAACCAATGTAAGATGTTATTAACAAAAATACTCAGAATAAAGTTAATGAACGAACACAAAAAAAGATGAAAACAAACAAAATAGATCGATTGTATGTACACAACATATATTGACTATTGTACATAATCATCATACCATACAGACATTTCCTTGTCGCACATTGGTGTATAGACTTAAACCTCACGAATTATTGCGCCCTGCGACTATTTTTGACACGATGCAGCAAAAATATGCACTATGCATGTCAAAATATAGACGTGCAGGTGCTAATTGTGTTCTCGCCGTAAAATTGGTGGTAATTACTCATTTGTTATGGCCTGTTTGGTACATTGTAAATATTGCATCATCATGCTTTCGAAAAAAATGTGAACTTTGTTAAGGCACAGATTTACCGGGGGAGGGGCACGTGCGCCCCCCAGTAGTTAAAAAAAATGTGTGTTTTTGTGTGAAATCAATTTGGTTAGTTGATCGGATTTCCCCGATTTCCGACAAAGGAAGTGCCCCCTGCTATTTACCGTTTAGACGTTTTAACACTCGATTATCATCGTAGCAACAATCTCATTAGTGCGATATGCACTTGCGTGATTCTGAGACGATTGTTATGTTAGCGTCTTTGCGGCAGTGGATTTAAAGCGTCTAGATAACTGTGAGCGTCTGTCATTTACATATAGTTTTTCTTTAACACACACTACATGCATATACATTTAGTTATTTATGGGGCCGTCCATAAAGTATGTCGCGCTATTTTTGACCATTTTTAACNCTGTCACAAACTGTCACACATCTCGGAACCCCCAACCCAAAAGTATGTCACACTTTCGAACCATTTTCTTTAAATGAACACCTAACTATAATTAAAGCTAAAACACACTTCGATATTAAACTGTATTGAACAATAACATTTCCACTTAAACACTTAAAATCACAATATTAAAATAACTTTAATAATAGAATAGTTAACATGGTTAATTGTCAATAGTTGTCACAGGTATTCATTGATGCATTAACTCAATCTAGATTGACTTTTAACAAAATTGCAAAAATTCGACTTGACAATTATGTAATACACATCTGCTGCCTTTTTATTTACAATAGGTGAGGTTAAGTTTTTGATAATCTTCCGATTATGCAATATTTTTTACACAGGAAACATATTTATGCAGCGGACAATATAGAAATAATAATACTTACAGCATGACGAAAGCAATGCTATACATAGAACAAGGCTTCGCAACAGCATACTAGCGAGAGGAATCGTGAACAACACATTCAGAAAGATACTTATTGCAAGCTATTTTGACATAAAACTAAGTCAAATGTTTCACAAAATCATTGAAATTTATTTTTAAAGCTATTATATTCTTCAAAAATAAATAAATAATAAATTAGAAATAAAATTTTAAACAAAAATGTGTAACGTTACACGTGGCCTCACCACCCCCTCCACTCTGTCACAGACTGTCACACTTTCTTACACCCCCTCCCCCTACTAGAGCGTGACATACTTTATGGACGGCCCCTATAATGAATTGGCATTGTTGTAATTGATGATGCTGATGATGCTCTTTTGTTTGCACTGATCAAGAAAAAGATGTCGACGATAAAGATTAATAATCAATAAGGAAATATAGATGATAGAAACGGAATGATAGATAATTAGTATCCTTATTTTACGGATGATTTGATTATGGTTATTATGATGATGATGCTGATTTTAATGATGATAAGTAGGGAAAAAGTAGAAACTCGATGATGTACCACTGCAACATACATTGGTTTTAAAATAGCTAAAACTAAAATTAGAATGTTATACCAAAACTGGGTTTTACTAAATTGCGCCCATAGGGCTGTGCCTGTTGTATGCTCAAAACCAACGTTTGATTGACGCCAGAATGACGTTGCAACAGTGATACTTTTTTGAACGTTTTCAAGTGATTGATTTGTAAATTGAAATATGACGCGATTAAGTTGAAAATTCACAATAAACAGACAGACAGTTTTTTTAGACTTGTACAAAAGTACATTATTTTTTCTGTCACGTAAAAAGGTACAACAACATAATATTACATAACATAGAAATAGTCATGTAAGAATACAAATTCAAATAAACACAATCAATGGCAAGTGCACGTAGGTTCTGTCAAGGTGGTACTGAAAATTATTAAACAGTATTATTAAGAATCGTATTTCTTATCACAACAGCTACTTATATATATTTGCATACGTAAGAAATAACTGTTTTGTCACATGAAACTAATAATCCGTGGAGTTTATACACAGATGGGTTGATATAAAATATACTATAGAAATCCCTCTAAAATTATTTACATCACTAATAACACCTTTTTATGCAAATGGATTATATACGCTCCTCTTTTTTAATTGGACTCCTCTTTTTAGCTCGGCTGTTTTCGAAGAAAACCCGAGGTATTGTCATAGCCAGCTTGTATTCCGCCGTCCGCGTCGACCAAAATCTTTAACATAGGCCATAACTTTTTTCAATATTGAAGATAGCAACTTGATATTTGGCATGCATGTGTATCTCATGGAACTGCACATTTTGAGTGGTGAAAGGTCAAGGTCATCCTTCAAGGTCATTTTTTTTTTTAATATTCAAAACTGCACCCACAGCCGAGCGTTGGCATCCGCTCGACTGTGCTCTTGTTTCTATCTAGTTCCCTCGACTTAGTAGCTCGTTTCCACGACATAGATACTAGTTTCCAGTTAAGTAAGTCGTTCCCTCGAGTAAGTATGTCGTGGGAACGAGATAGAAAAAAAGAGGAGTGCAATTAAAACAATATCAACTCAGTTTTGCACTCCTTTTTTCTATATCGTTCCATCGATTAAGCTAACTCGTTCCCACGAGTTAGTAAGTCGTTCCATCGAGTAAGTATGTCGTGGGAACGAGATAAAAAAAGAAGAGTGCATTTAAAAAAAGAGGAGTGTATGTCACCTGTATGCCACAGTAGTTTTCGTTTGATAACAAATAATCAATTACAGACGTATGTTTACAGCTATTTTCAACTCTACCATTAACAATGCGTAAACATGTTGATTTACATAGGTCTTATAATTTTACACCGTGACTATTAAATGAACAATATACTGATGCCCTCACAGAGGTGTTATCTGGACAGTAATCAGCGTCATCATATTCATTATTAATTTTATCTTGTACAAGATAATTACACTTTTTTTATCTTGTACAATATAATTACACTATTTTTTTTTAGATTACCAGTTACAAACATTTTACCAAATTCAGAAAAATAAGAAATAATATCGTTTTCTTAAATTTCAAACAAATCTACACTAAATGTAGTATATGTATTATATACTGGAGACTCATGTCCCCATGTAAAAGTGGCTCAGATAAAAAAAACATCAGAGATATTAAAAAAAAACGCACGGTCAAGGTTTAACCATATAATAGAATCATAATTTATTTGTTTAACAATTTTAATACCTGCAGATAACGTCTTTTTTAAATTTAATTCGAACAGATGCCGTAACATGCATTGATTGTATTTCCATGGACAGGTGCTTAAAAGGAAATATTAGTGGAAAGAGTAAGTTGAAGACCTGTTAAACTTTTATAAAAATGGTGACAAGGTCTTTCTAAGATTTTACCTGCTGTAAGATCTTGAGAAAGTATTGGACACATTATGTTATACAGCATCATGTGGGGTGTTCCCTATCTGAAAAACGCCATTAATTTTATAGAAAATATCGATTTTTTTTATATCTCGTACAAATTGTGAAAATCAATTGCAATAAGTCGTACACAATTTATTTGTCTTATTTATAAGACGTGCAAAGAATTTAGAGATACTTTTTATATTGGCTAAATTCTTCGGAACTATTTTAAATTGTCTACACAGGTATGTAAATATTATTGCAATCCGTTGATATTAATTTAACTGTCTGATATCGGGGCTTGAATGTTGCGCACAAAATACTTGCGCAACAATATAGACAAAGAAGGAAGACTTTCCACCATTGTTTTGGTCTTTCCCCCGTTGTACGCTCCAATTATTACCCATATAAAAAGTAGCTTAATATTTGAGAGCGTCAACAAGTTGGACTAAATTTATATGCACAATATGTTACTACCTACCCAACTCGCTTTTTTTAGTAAATTAAAGCCGATTGTATGGCGTTCTTGTTTAAGTATGTAATACATATGTATGTTAATGGTCAACTCCTTTAAATCAAGGTCAGCATGCGTACATTCATTATCATATTTACTTAACACACGCAATCACAACATTCACTCGACATTCAAATCGTGTTTATGTTGTGTTAACGGAATCGGCTATGAACGACAGTTTTAGATAACTTTACCTGGACATTGAAATCCGTGGGTTAATCGGGCTAATTATCAATTATTTCCGAGCTACTTTGTTACAATTTTAATAGAGGTTTGATGAAGTTAAAACCAAATCTAATGTACGGATAGCAACCGCGTAATGTGTTTTATAAAAAACAATTTGAAGGTAACCACTATTTCTTGTGTAACGATCTCGATTGACTGAGATATCATGTCAACACACATGTTTATGACGTACCTTATAGTGTTTGATTTCCAGAAATCGATTAGCTATATAGTACTTTTTAAAATCCATTCAAGGTGAATAACTGAAATATTTATTAGCGGGTTCATTTTGTTGGTTTTTGAAAAAAGGCCGATGTATTATTATAACCATGATAACAATCAATTGTATGAATTGCAGAGATGGAAACTTGGTGACTATAGAAATGTATCCGAACAAATTATATTATTAAAGGGTTATTACTCATTAAATCAAACGATAATTAACTTATTATCGATCGTGACTATAAGATATGAAGGAAGGTAAATGACAAAAAGGTTAATTATTCAGTACATGTTATATAAAATCTCTTGGCAAACACCACGCAGGAACACAGCGACACTTCATAATACCCCCTTTAAAAATCGTTAGTACATGCTTGAAATAGGGGTAAAAACGAAGCTTTGTCCCTTTAATTTTTTGAACCGTTTCAACCGATAACGGAAGTATTGAATATGCTTGCGTAAGTGATTATGTCAATATGTGGGTGGACTTTATATACGCAGCAACACAAAATACGTTTAAGGATAGAAAGGTAAGTGCCATGAACAAACACTTACAAATATAGGCAATGTAGACAATGTAAGTAATTTAAGAACACTGAACTAGATCTAGTAACGTTAGAAATAACATATAACTGTAAGATTAAGTGTAACGTGTCGACGCCCGTGCTTCGGGTCTTTAGTATGGCTCAGACAATAATACACAGCACAATATAATAGTATATATAATTTTCCTTAAGCTACCTTGCTTTATGATTAGCTATTTATACAATGATTGGTTTGGAACAGTAAATTAAGTATAATCAAATGCTATAATCATATGACCTCGAGCACTCACTATTATGTATGGAGACCTATGTCTCGGACTATGTATGGAACCCTATGTCTCAGACTATGTATGGAGACCTATGCGTCGAGACTATGTATGGAACCCTATGTCTCGGACTATGTATGGAAACATATGCGTCGAGACTATGTATGGAACCCTATGTCTCGGACTATGTATGGAAACCTATGCGTCGAGACTATGTATGGAACCCTATGTCTCGGACTATGTATGGAACCCTATGTCTCGGACTATGTATGGAAACCTATGCGTCGAGACTATGTATGGAACCCTATGTCTCGGACTATGTATGGAAACCTATGCGTCGAGACTATGTATGGAACCCTATGTCTCGGACTATGTATGGAAACCTATGCGTCGAGACTATGTATGGAACCCTATGTCTCGGACTATGTATGGAAACCTATGCGTCGAGACTATGTATGGAACCCTATGTCTCGGACTATGTATGGAAACCTATGCGTCGAGACTATGTATGGAACCCTATGTCTCGGACTATGTATGGAAACCTATGCGTCGAGACTATGTATGGAACCCTATGTCTCGGACTATGTATGGAAACCTATGCGTCGAGACTATGTATGGAACCCTATGTCTCGGACTATGTATGGAAACCTATGCGTCGAGACTATGTATGGAACCCTATGTCTCGGACTATGTATGGAAACCTATGCGTCGAGACTATGTATGGAACCCTATGTCTCGGACTATGTATGGAAACCTATGCGTCGAGACTATGTATGGAACCCTATGTCTCGGACTATGTATGGAAACCTATGCGTCGAGACTATGTATGGAACCCTATGTCTCGGACTATGTATGGAAACCTATGCGTCGAGACTATGTATGGAACCCTATGTCTCGGACTATGTATGGAAACCTATGCGTCGAGACTATGTATGGAACCCTATGTCTCGGACTATGTATGGAAACCTATGCGTCGAGACTATGTATGGAACCCTATGTCTCGGACTATGTATGGAAACCTATGCGTCGAGACTATGTATGGAACCCTATGTCTCGGACTATGTATGGAAACCTATGCGTCGAGACTATGTATGGAACCCTATGTCTCGGACTATGTATGGAAACCTATGCGTCGAGACTATGTATGGAACCCTATGTCTCGGACTATGTATGGAAACCTATGCGTCGAGACTATGTATGGAACCCTATGTCTCGGACTATGTATGGAAACCTATGCGTCGAGACTATGTATGGAACCCTATGTCTCGGACTATGTATGGAAACCTATGCGTCGAGACTATGTATGGAACCCTATGTCTCGGACTATGTATGGAAACCTATGCGTCGAGACTATGTATGGAACCCTATGTCTCGGACTATGTATGGAAACCTATGCGTCGAGACTATGTATGGAACCCTATGTCTCGGACTATGTATGGAAACCTATGCGTCGAGACTATGTATGGAACCCTATGTCTCGGACTATGTATGGAAACCTATGCGTCGAGACTATGTATGGAACCCTATGTCTCGGACTATGTATGGAAACCTATGCGTCGAGACTATGTATGGAACCCTATGTCTCGGACTATGTATGGAAACCTATGCGTCGAGACTATGTATGGAACCCTATGTCTCGGACTATGTATGGAAACCTATGCGTCGAGACTATGTATGGAACCCTATGTCTCGGACTATGTATGGAAACCTATGCGTCGAGACTATGTATGGAACCCTATGTCTCGGACTATGTATGGAAACCTATGCGTCGAGACTATGTATGGAACCCTATGTCTCGGACTATGTATGGAAACCTATGCGTCGAGACTATGTATGGAACCCTATGTCTCGGACTATGTATGGAAACCTATGCGTCGAGACTATGTATGGAACCCTATGTCTCGGACTATGTATGGAAACCTATGCGTCGAGACTATGTATGGAACCCTATGTCTCGGACTATGTATGGAAACCTATGCGTCGAGACTATGTATGGAACCCTATGTCTCGGACTATGTATGGAAACCTATGCGTCGAGACTATGTATGGAACCCTATGTCTCGGACTATGTATGGAGACCTATGCGTCGAGACTATGTCGAAATGACTATGTGCCTGTGTAACTCGATACCCTAGGTATGGAGCCTTATAGTGTTTGTATGAAGGTATGTGACTTATATATCAACTATTAGCGACCCGGGCTGCTGAGGGGAAGGAATCCAACTTCAAGGCTCTCAGAACGTTTGAAGAGGATAGCCAGTCTCTATGTGCCCAAAGTCCCTAATGTCTTGTTAATAATATAATTTAATTACCTATTTACGCGATGTTAACTCGACGAATGCGGGAGCAGAACTGACTGTTTATAGAGAAAACGCGCGCTTTTATACTGTCTGTTCATGCGGCGTTACTCGGACATTTCCCTAGTGATACTGTTGAGATCTACGTAATAGTGGTTTGACTTAATTATATAACACAATAATGAGGCTCCGGTCTTTATCAACGCAATATACATTTATAAAACAAATGGATATACAAACAACACACACAGATACTTTTCTAGGTGTATATTTCAATAATAAATTAAACCTCGGCCATGCTTACCGGAAATCTATGGACGCTATTAATATAATAACTAAAAGAAACAATGAACCCAAAGAAACAAAAGGAAAGTAAAAACGGTGTTCGGGTAAAAATCACCACATAAGCAAGTTTCAAATCGAAAGTACACATTTGAAAATAAGCAAGAACGTGTGTAGGCCATGTCCTAATAGGGGTTTCCATGCACACCCCCTGGGATTAATTTTCACCTATACCAAGGCAAGTTGTTCAGTAACTCAAGTAAGTAAATTTTTCACTTGTCCCCAAAGATAAACTCAATTTAAAGTGTTCATATCAACCAGTTTCCATGGCAACCGCCACTCAAAATTGGAAAACGGAGAAGGGCGACTTTATCACATCATTATTATATTATCTCTTATCGTAATACAAACAAATTTATGTTAAAACAAAGGCTACACATTGTGCTTTATATTAAAGACCAAATTATATATTTATCTCATTTGCATATTCATAAATATTAATGAGAAACTAACAAAATCGGGGAAAAAAAACTATTTATGAATCATAATTAGTGGTTGGAATCGGTTCCCCAAAACCGAGTCGATTAATCGGAGTCCATAATCAGCGATTAATCGATTAATCAGCATTTTTAACAAAAAATGAAGTTTTTAATATTTTAACCAGTTTTTTTTGTTGATATAAACATTATATTGATATATTTTATCAAAAAGAACTTTATCATGACTATTTCTTATGTGTTTTGTGATTTATTTATGAATAAATGCTAAAAACTCTAACTTCGTGTTCGAATTAGTGAAAAATCTTGTGGCTGCAATGTTACGTACATGTACTGTGTTGATAACGGCGTTAAACCCCAATAACAACAAGTAAACAAAAAATCTTGTACAGAGTGAAGAATATTACAGATTGGTAAATAAAAACAGATCTTTAAAAAGTAATTTTATTTCAAAAGAACAACTTTTATGATCATTATCAGAAGAATATGAAAATATCTACTTAAATATGGACCTTATGATATTAGTTTCTTGACCACTTGTTTTATGAGAAAAAACAAGAGATGTGTTTGTCAGAAACACAATGCCCCCTTATGCGCCGCTTTATTTTTTTATTTTTTTTTACCTTAGACCTTGAAGGATGACCTTGACCTTTCACCACTCAAAATGTGCAGCTCCATGAGATACACAGGCTTTCCAGCGTTCCTAGTTTTTCCTAGTTTTCCTACTTTTTCCTCATATTTCTTAAAGTCTCCTACTTTTTCCTAGTTTATGCAAAAAGTTCCTAGTTCTCCTAGTTTTTTTCAGTGACTAGTCTTAAAATTCTTTAATGGGCAAAATATTTTTTGGTTTTGTTAATTTAATGTCACCTCTTGATATGTATACATGTATTCATAGCGTTTTAAATATATTTGAGTTTGCTGTAGGTATGCATTAATGGTTTGTTTTCCTAGATATATTTGCAGTTCATAGACAGAAGCGGTTTGGCTGACTAGTTCGGACCAAGTTTTCAAAAGTGTGCCTTATAATCATTACCTGAACCTGGTTAAACATTTACCACTCAGATACACACTTTGGGGCATTTGAAGTGCCTAAGAAAATAAAATAAAATGTAAGACTT
This sequence comes from Dreissena rostriformis, assembly GCA_007657795.1. Lineage (NCBI taxonomy): Eukaryota > Metazoa > Mollusca > Bivalvia > Myida > Dreissenidae > Dreissena > Dreissena rostriformis. Next base: position 57,998 of record VMBQ01004174.1, on the reverse strand, counting down.
TTTTTTACCAGATTCAAGTTTTAAAGGCTTCATTTCCAACCTTATACTGATGAGCAGCAGACAGCATAAAACCTGAACAGACTGCGAGTTATATGCTGGTTGCGTATAGCCATTTTCACTTTGCTTCTGAGTGGGAAAGGTTAAAGAAGCGACATTATGCAATGAAGACCGTTCGATGCAATCTCTAATAACCCTTGGGGAGATAATCGAACGCTATTAATATTGAACATTAAATAAATCAGCTATAACAAGGTTGGAATGACCTGGCGAACAAATATGCACATGCACAGAGTTTTGAGTGAATTTCATATAACTCAATAACCAAAGCAATAACGTGTTAATGCTATTGGTAACGGTGTTTCTTTTCGTTCAAATTTATGGCTTGTAGGGGGACCCATTCCCAATGTGAAAAAACTATATATTTTTCCAACATGGGACCTAAAAATTCACAATTGAAGGTTTAAAAAAAAAAAAAAAACATTTAGTTCATCTCTAATCAAGCTCTATAAGTTAAACCTTCTCAATTTTAAAGTATTTGTTAGTAAAAAGACAGCAACACTTATTTCTGAATTTTAGCCAAACAACACTATTTTTCCCAATCCTAAGGGACCCGGGCCAGTGAAAATTAACACTGGGTAAAAACACCATGACTGTCCTGGCAATAAGATTTCAAAACTGGTCCTGGGACTCCTAACTTGGAAAAATTGATAGTCCCATTGTGCAAGCGACTAAATTTTTAACTGATAAATAACTGATTCATTTATACTCATATATATGTTTATTTCTTTGTTTCAAAAAACAGATACATGGCAACACCACAAAACAAGATTTTTAATGTTTTAAATTATAACTTTAATAATTAATTGTTCAAATCAAGCTTAAATTACATACATGTATTAGCTAACTATGTCACGTGCTATACCTTCATCCAATAGATCAGCCCAAGAGAGTAGTCCACCAGACAGCTTCTGAATTTGTGTGTATAATGAAATATATATACATTTACTTACAAAAAGGTACGATTTGTAATGATATTACTCCAAGTTTTTCATAAATCCTTCTTGTTTTTTTCTAGTTTTCTCCTAGTTTTTTGTTCAGAGCACTCCTAGTTTTCTCCTTGTTTTTTGTTAAGGCCTGCTGGAAAGCCTGTAAAAATCATACACGAAAATCCATACATGCATACATGTTCGTAACTCGTTTTGTTTCTGTTCAACAGCCCAGAGGAAATCGCCCGATTACGTCGCGAAGTTGGTAATAAACAGGAGCAGAAAGAGGTAGAAATGAACATGTTGAACGGGAAAGACGCAGATGGTAAAGACTCTGATAGCGGCAACGAATCAAATGGTGCCTCGAGTCCTGAGAAAGAATCGCTGCCACTGATCAATGGCACGGGAATGGTCAATGGGTCGGCACACATTGAAGAGATTCTGGCTAACTGAACTGTGACACATTCAGCTGTTGAAACAATCAGCTATTGAAAACATTCAGCTATTGAAAACATTCAGCTATTGAAAACATTCAGCTATTGAAAACATTCAGCTATTGAAAACATTCAGCTATTGAAAACATTCAGCTATTGAAAACATTCAGCTATTGAAAACATTCAGCTATTGAAAACATTCAGCTATTGAAAACATTCAGCTATTGAAAACATTCAGCTATTGAAAACATTCAGCTATTGAAAACATTCAGCTATTGAAAACATTCAGCTATTGAAAACATTCAGCTATTGAAAACATTCAGCTATTGAAAACATTCAGCTATTGAAAACATTCAGCTATTGAAAACATTCAGCTATTGAAAACATTCAGCTATTGAAAACATTCAGCTATTGAAAACATTCAGCTATTGAAAACATTCAGCTATTGAAAACATTCAGCTATTGAAAACATTCAGCTATTGAAAACATTCAGCTATTGAAAACATTCAGCTATTGAAAACATTCAGCTATTGAAAACATTCAGCTATTGAAAACATTCAGCTATTGAAAACATTCAGCTATTGAAAACATTCAGCTATTGAAAACATTCAGCTATTGAAAACATTCAGCTATTGAAAACATTCAGCTATTGAAAACATTCAGCTATTGAAAACATTCAGCTATTGAAAACATTCAGCTATTGAAAACATTCAGCTATTGAAAACATTCAGCTATTGAAAACATTCAGCTATTGAAAACATTCAGCTATTGAAAACATTCAGCTATTGAAAACATTCAGCTATTGAAAACATTCAGCTATTGAAAACATTCAGCTATTGAAAACATTCAGNGGGGGGGGGGGCAGTTGTCCTTATATGGCTTTAGTGAAAACTTGTTGACACTATATTAGCCACATTTATTGGCCAATCTTCATGAAACTTGGTCAGAACATTTGTCCCAATGAAATTTTGGCAGAGATTGAAACTGGGTCATATGAGCTCAAAAACTAGGTCACAAGGTCAAATATAAAAAAACATGTTAAAAGTCACTTTTTTGGTCCAAAATAATCTTCATGAATCAGCTTGCATTTTTTCAGAATAGTCTAGTTCCTTTGGCTTTCAGGTGAGCGCCTTAGGACCTGATGGCCCTCTTGTGGCCTGATGGCCCGCTTGTTCATAAATCCTTCTAGTTTTTTCCTAGTTTTCTCCTAGTTTTTTGTTCAGAGCACTCCTAGTTTTCTCCTAGTTTTTTGTTAAGGCCTGCTGGAAAGCCTGGATACACATGCATGCCAAATATGAAGTTGCTATCTTCAATATTGCAAAAGTTATGACACAACTTTAATATTGGTTCAAGTTTTGGACAGAATGACAGACAGACAGACAGGCCAAAAATAATATGCACCCTTTTTTTTAAAGGGGGCATAAAAAATACAATCACAATGTTTTATAATTTTATCAACATTCAATTGAATAAAAAATAAATGACTAGTATTCACCATTATTAAGAATTAACTTAAACATTTTATACAACATAAAAAATAAAAAGTTCCTTTTAAGAATTCTAAACTCTTTCCTTAAAACATTTTCAAACCATAAAACAAGAACAACATTGATTTTGGATTAACTTTACACAGTTTGGTAATGTACTTATACATTTTTTGTTAATATTGCAGTTTTAGTTGTCGGATTGAGACAAAACTCTGGGTAATTCACATGTTTACTCTTAATCAAACACTAAAGTATATGTATGTAAGTTAGATTATAAAACAAATTGATCATTTTTTGTGTACTTTTAATGGACCCCATTGGAAATAAGATTTTAGCTTAAAGTGTTATCCATAGGTCAAATATTGCATTTCAATTGATAACTTTTTTTTATAACTGTTATAATATATAGATTTAATTTATTTAATTATTTATATATTTTTTGATAATTACAGCTTTCAGAATGACATTGGTGTACTACATTGTATATTTTCTATGTGTTTATGTATTGTGATAGTTATATGCGTTTGACCTAGAATGTTAATAAATAAATAAATATAAGTTAACACTACTGGAAAGGGAACAAATTCTGCTCTGACCGACATCTTGAATGAATTGCCTATACACATCAGTATAACGATCACTGATTGGTTTAAAGTATTTTTCTTTATCCAATCAAAAAGCTCGTTTCAGTTGAGCAGTAAACACTAATCATAACTATGTAACTTTACAATAAAATTTGATGAATTTGGTGTCTATACCTAGGTTTCAAGGGCCAAAGAACACACAAAGATCATCAGACATTGTTTAAGTTTACAATAGTTCAAACAAATCCAACATGGCGTCTAAAATGGCTGCCAACACATAAAGATCATCAGAACTTATTTAAGTTTACAATAGGACACACAAATCCAACATGGCGTCCAAAATGGCCGCCAAGATGGCCACCAAAACCTATAAATGATCATAACTAAGTATATATGATTATTCACTCAAATTTGATTATTTTGGTGGCTAAACATAGGTTTCAACACTTTAAGATCATTATACATTGTTTAATTTTATTATATTACACACAAATCCAACATGGCGTCCAAAATGGCTGCCAAGATGGCCACCAAAACCTATAAATGATCATAACTATGTAACTACCCACTCAAATTTGATGAACTTGGTGTCTATACCTAGGTTTCAAGGGCCAAAGAACACACAAAGATCATCAGACATTGTTTAAGTTTACAATAGTTCAAACAAATCCAACATGGCGTCTAAAATGGCTGCCAAGATGGCCACCAAAACCTATTAATGATCATAACTATGTAACTATCCACTCACATTTGATGATTTTGGTGTCTAAACCGAGGTTTTGAGGGGCAAAGAACACATTGAGATTGTCAGACATAGTTAAAGTGTATTATGTTACACAGAAATCTCACATGGCGTCCAACGACACAATACGAAGGACCACAAGTCCATTACTTTGGCCGTGATGCTTGTTATGTGAAATGCCATCGTTTGGACCTGCCGCGATGTCTGGATTTTGACCAGAGGATCAATATTTTTAGCTTCAGGCAGCACTGAGTTGGCAGGGAATGATGCGTATTTTGCATCAGAAAAGCCTGTTCCCTGGGTTGTTGTCAGTCGAGTTCTTGCCTATGATTAATATGTTCAATGGGGACAAAGCGTGTATTCTGTCAACATAAGCCTTAGTTTGCAACCTTGCCACAACCTTCACACAATTGTAAAGTTTGACCATTACCCTTGTATTGGAAGGCTGCCGAAATCATCAGTGATGCGCCACAAAGAAGTTGAAAATGTTGTTCAGAATTGGGATGTTTCATAAACGTATGNGGGGGGCAAAGGATCCCTGATGGAGGTAACTGCTCTCAAAAAAATACTTGAGGCTGTCTATGGAGAAAATGCAAATGTGCACATTTTGACACGAAAACCTGTCCAGAGAGCTTCACAGGACCATCTTCTTGTTGAATAGTGCATACACAGCCAGCTAAAATGACCCAAAAAGATCCAGGCATTCAGTTACTGCTGGATCAAGCCAATGATTTTTACTCTTCCCTTCTTAGGGGCAAAACGACGCTATAAGATGATACATGTTATGCGATTTTGATCAAACTCGAGAGTGCTACAGAGAAGAAGAAACATGAACTTACCATGACCTCAAAGACAAGCATAGTATGGCTGAATTATCAGCTTATGATTACAAATTCAAGCATATCGTACTGTGTGTTGGCTGATGCATTAGCAGGCAGTGTTCGATATGCTATCCATCTTTGCTGCAGCTGAGTACATTACCTGCAATTTGCTTATTACTACATGTATCAACAGAAAATTAAGCAACCTAGAGGAAACGCACCCGGACGTTTATCGAAAGTTGGGTATTGGTTTTTATGTTGTTCGTAGGAGCAATCTGTGCTGGGCTGGGCTAGGACGTGATCTTTTCATTGAGCAAACATTTATGATGTTTTTATAGAGCACATGTGGTCTAACTCGCGGCAGTGGAATGACCAAGGAAATGCAAACCCCTTGGACCCTATCTGCAACATCCGAGCACAACAGTGCGATGCAGGATTTCACAGAACTGACCTATACTACAAGTCCACAACACAAAGACTCAACTGAGGCATGCATCAAAGGGGATTCTTCTGATCTAGAGAAAATGCAGACACAGATTACAACCTGCTCACCATACACAGCTGACCCTACTCTGAGAAACATGGTCAATGGGATAGTGGCTGGGTCAGATATGAATGTTCATGCAATTGAGGCGGTTTGGAAAACGATCATAAGAGATATCAAAGGAAAGTCAGTCTTTGCTTTATAAATATATCTTTTTATAAATTTACGAGAAAATACAGAGCCAAAGCTCTTGGGAATAGCTTGGCTGTTAAGATCGCTTCTTACCGTGCTTGTTTATCCTGCTCTTCTGTTCCAGCGTTTCCTGGTGGTCTCAAAATCTGGAGATCCTTCCCTTGCATTCATATTGTCATATGAACTGAGATTCCATCCTGCTGCCTTCTTTGAAGTACATACTTCGTACAGCAGATAAGCATCAGATCGCTCAGGCAATTTGAGAGTATGCTGTAGACACATCATGTGATGCTGTGATACACAGTAGTCACAAAACAGATGCATGATGGTGGCACTTTGCTGCATCGTTGACCATGGAGAATGGCGACTGAAATAACGCAATAGCCGAGTCTTATGTAGATTCAGAAAAGGCATTACAGACAAGAGACAGTGGGGTTCGATGGCTACGAAGACGGTCATTATAACAAAGACAAAACGCACCAAAGACGATGAAACAAACGTGAATCATATTGTGAGTTTCAGCAAAGAAACAGAATGCTCGTATAAAAAAGGAAGACTTTTTGTCTCGTGACAGAAACAAGACCGGCATGATTGCTCTGATCAGCAAAGCTCTGACTAAAGGGGGTGCTATGTTGTTCTGTCAGGGGTTCAGACGTTGAATTTGTTAAATCAACAGTATAACGATCCCGTCGTAGCACCACAACGTTGGTGGGCGAGGATACAGATTTGCTCATCTTGATCCTGATTTACTCCGAAAGGGACAATAAGACCATCTACTTCCGCTTTGATGTAAATAAATAGTCAAAGGAATTCAAAGTGTATAATATTAACCTTTGGAAAGAACTCATGCTATAATTAATATTCAATGATTTTCAGCAGCGGTAAAAAATTTAGTCTACAGAAGTTAGTAAAACCTGATCCTATAATGAAGTCATGTGCTAGTTTATTATCTCTTTCAAATGTCAAATTGGATTTTATGATTATTCAACTGTTTAGTGATAACCTGAATTCGATTAAAGACTTCATTGTCTCCTAAACTATGGCGTTTTTCATAACAACCATAACGTTTGAGTAACAAGTTATGGACTTGTGGTCCATCGTATTGTGTTGATGGCCATTTTGGACGCCGTGTTGGATATCTGTGTAACATAATTAGCTTACATTTTGTCTGATGATATAAATGTGATATTAATGTGTTCTTTGCTCCCTGAAACCTGGGAATAGACACCAAATTCATCAAATTTGAGTGGATAGTTACATACATGTAGTTATATTTTGTGATCATAAATAGGTTTTGGTGGCCATCTTAGTGGCCATTTTGGATGCTGTGTTGGATTTGTGTGTAATGTTATAAACTTAAACAATGTCTGATGATCTTTATGTGTTCTTTGCCCCCTGAAACCTATGTATAGACACCAAAATCACCAAATTTGAGTGGATAGTAACATAGTTATAATCATAAATAGGTTTTGGCGGCCACCTTGGCCGCCATTTTTGAAGCCATGTTGGATTTCTGTGTAACATAATTTACTTACACTTTGTCTGATGATATAAATGTGTTCTTTAGCCCCTGAAACCTGGTTATAGACACAAAATTCATGAAATTTGAGTGGAATGTTACATAGTTATGACCATAAATAGGTTTTGGCGGCCACTTTTGACGCCATGTTGGATGTGTGTGTATTATATTAAACTTAAACAATGTCTGATAATATAAATGTGTTCTTTGCCCCTGAAACCTGGTTATAGACACAAAATTCATCAAATTTGAGTGGAAAGTTACATAGTTATGATCATAAATAGGTTTTGGCGGCCATCTTGGCGGCCATTTTTGACGCCATGTTGAATTTGTGTGTACTATATTAAACTTAAACAATGTCTGATGATCAAAATGTGTTCTTTGCCCCATGAAACCTAGGTAAAGACACGAAATTCATCAAATTTGATTAAATAATTACATAGTTATGATGATAAATAGTAATTTATTCCCGATTTTGTTAGTTTCTCATTAATATTCAGGAATATGCAAATGATATAAATATATAATTTGGTCTTTAAAATAAAGCACAATGTGTAGACTTTGTTTAAACACTAATTTGTCTGTATTACGATAAGATATAATATAATAATGATGTGATACAGTCGCCCTGGTCCGTTTTCCAATTTTGAGTGGCAGTTGCCATGGAAACTGGTTGATATGAACACTTTCAATTGAGTTTATCTTTGGGGACAAGTGAAAACATTTACTTACTTGNGGGGGGGGGGGGATGCATGGAGACCCCTATGAGGACATGGCCTAGTGAGTATACAAATTTTAAATGTTATAAATTTGTGTTTCAATGTTTCAGGAAATGAAACATTTATGTTTGTATCGCTTATCTGAGGTACACTATTCTTAATAACGTTATAATTAGAGATCAATACAATTTAGAATTGGAAGGCTGTATTGTATGACGTGCTTGAACGCAATTTTTCAAGTTAAAGGGACTATGTCATCTTAAAGTACCACAGAGGATTTGTGTCGCTTTAACTAAACTTCTGAGCTATCATTTCAAAATTCATTTTAACTATCTGATTCAAATTTATGCGGTTGGTTGGCTCTTGCATGTTATGCCGCTGGCAAACAAATCATTAAATGTTGTCTTTATGCAGGTCACTAGTTTGTTGTATAATACTTATGGCTCGAGTATTTTTACTTCCGGCTCGAGTATTTTATTGTGAGTTTGCCTCATATGCATAACATTATAACTGCTGCTTTCCAGCGCCATATTTTTTTTAAATTTTGTTTTAGGAAACAATGATATGGCAGCCATCGCGGAAGAATGCGTGTTCTGTTCTGCTGAACGTGTTGTGGGGTTTTGCGAAAACTGTAATTGCAAGCTAGGTTCAAAATGTTTTCAAAATCATAAGAAAATTCCGGTTTTTGCAGACCACGTTATGTTCGCCTTCGAGAATGTGAACCCGCCTTATAACGAAGAAAGCGTATTTATCAAACTTCGTAATGATGCAAAAGAAGACACCGATATGCATAACCAAGCTTGTGAGATTCATGAAACAGAAACCACGAGATTGTACTGTGAAAATCACAATGTTCCCATATGTGTGAGATGTCTACGACTAAGTCATAAAGATTGCATAAATGATACGATCGATCTTCTTGACATTAAACTGGAAGAGCTAAATGTGACAGAAAGCTTATCAGCTATAGCAGAGTTAGAAGACGAAATAGCTCAAACTGAAAAAGCTATAGCAGAAAATATCAAATTAAACAAAGAAAGCGACACAATATTTAAAAAAGAAATTGAAACATATTTCTTAAAACTTACTGGCCAACTTCTTTTAATGAAAAATGAAGCCGAAAACGAAGGCTCAGTTAGTCATGATTGTAATTATAGTGTACTCAATAAACTCGCAGTTGAATGTGAAGGCATTAAGATGATGGTTAGTGAAAAGAAGAGGTTAATCAAGCGATTAGAAGAGAACAAACACCATGGCCGACTCTATGTTGCAGTGAGAAGTCTTTGGCTGGAAACAGCAAATATGAAAACAAAATTGAGAAATATAGACCACAATAATCATATTGAAAAAATCAATTTCAAGCCAAATGATGGCTTACAGAAAGTATTGTTCAGCAATAATGCAGTAATAGGAACCCTGCAAGAGACGACCGATGGTAGTGATGAATGTAATGATCTGCAAGTGCAGGTAAAGCTCTGATTATATAAACGCATTAATGATTATCATAACTTTTTTTTTATTATTATTATGAGCAGGAGCACAATATCATTGATGTAAAATAGTATTAAATCAAACCTGAGATCAGAATTGCAAGTTCACAAATCGCATTTAGAAATTCAATTTAAAGGAATATAATAGGATCATTTATTTATGTTTGGAACTCACTTAACTTTAAAAATCTAAAGTGTTAATGAATAAATAAATATGCTAATCCTGAAAAAAATTGCCTTATTTTGTAAATAATCGCATACTTATCAAAAAATATACAAAAAGAAAAATGACTATTGATAAAATAGTTGAAGTCATCTTAAAACTCTAGAGTCATAGTTACCTGATCAAAAGGAATGCATTATGCAATCGCACCGTTTCTTTACGCAGAAATAATGCTGTTTTTGTTCGTAAAACTATATTTCACAAACGCATGGATCATTTTGATGAAGACATTGATTAAAATTTAAAGGCAATATGGTATAAACAATTTCAAAATTTAAAGTTGAGTGCATTGTTTTTGGTTCAGTTTTTTTTTTGGTTCAAGTATTATATTATGAAAAGGAGTGTCATTTTCTTTTATATTTTGAAAATAGTGAATAAATTTAGGTTCATAATAAAAAAATAATCTTAAAGTGATATAAGACGCATCTAACATTTTATAGGTGTCTATCGCAACCGTTGTTTATTTTTGGTGTTTTCAATTCATATACACTTATATTTGTTAATGCAGCATTTACATACTAAAGCAATATCCTGGAAAGAGAAAAAATAATACATTTGAATATCAACAGTACTTTCGTTTTGATAACTAAAAAAAGAAATGATTCGATGTACGATGTGAATGTAAATTTAGTTTAAGTGTAGATTCGTTCATACGACACAAAGACACAATTTTGTTTTACGGATCATTTTTATTTCCTGCAACGATATCTATCATACGACACTTGAACACTAACTTGGATCCTAATAAAATAAAGCTTAGAGGACTTGGTTAGTCACGTAAAATATTGAATATAATTTATATTTTTTATAAACAACTGGTAGCAAGATGAGTTGCAGATAATTGGTCAGTTACCACATTTTAACTAACTCTTTTGACCTGTTAATTCTTTTCAGTTTAATTCAACAGTGAAAAGTGAAAAAATTAAATGCGTCTAATATCACTTTAAATTAAAAAAGTAAAAATTACTTTTAACAAATTAATAAAAAATAACCGTTGATACTGTAAGGCGCCATTTTTTTATTACGTGGCTCGGCTATCATCACGTGGTTGTGTAAGACAGCATTTTGATCCAACTATGCTGGTTGCAGTCAAATCTCTGCGCGGAGGTTGTAGGGTAAGTAGTAATAAACTATGGCGTACCATTTGGGTCGAAAGTCTATGTAGCCTTCTAGGTAAACATAAATTTGTACATCGAAGTACATATTGTACTTCGAAGTACAAAAATTGTACTTTGAAGTACAAATATGAAATACACTGACACAGAATTAAACATAAGTATCTACTTGATGGTATTTATTCTAAAACAATTATAAAATAATTAAATAGTATGTGCATTATGCAATATTCCTCATGATAGAAGGTTAAACATTTGACTTTACAGTACTGAAGTATACGATTTTGGATAGGGAATTTTTGGACAAAGGGGAATTTAATAAATTAAGAGCATTATTTCAATTGAAAACCACTATGACATTACCGATAGGTAAAGGAACCCGATATAAAGAATAATTCCTCATGTTCTCTTTTACTGACATTAGTTATTGGACTATAATTGTTGGCAAACAGTTGTTTTTTCCAAAACCGAATGATAGTATGGAGGATGTAAGGCGTCTTCTGATTGGCTAACACTCAAGGGTCGGTAAAAACTGTACCTCGAAGTACAATTTTGTACGTCAAAGTTAAAAAAAAATGTACTTCGTACATATTGTACGTCGAAGTACATTTCTCTTTTTACCTAGTAGGTCTTGTTGACTTTTGACCAAAATACGCCATATTAAACACCTCACAGCAATTACCTCCGGTATGCAGAGGGAGGTAAAATCGAGCTGTCATTGAGAGGATTCTATTTATCAAGTTAATTTATATCAGGCCTTTTCCTGGCCATTCTTGGGGGGAAAAATACACCGAGATAAGTAAACTTATTTACTTCCTCGAGCTTAGTATCAATATATTTAACATCAATGATTAATTCTAAATGCCATTATTAAAAACCATAAAAACAGTCTTGCTGGTGTTCACAGATATGCCCCATTCGCTACAATATTCATTCAATCTATTTAAAAGACGCTGGAGTTTAGTTGCTGAGTAAGAAAATAAAGCTGTATCGTCAGCAAAAAGCAACGTGAATAGTTATATGTTGTCGACATTAACATATTCAGTAGAATCCATATCCAAATAGTCATATATATCATTAATGAACAATATAAATAATAATGGTGATAAAGGCTCACCCTGTTTTACACCAGTATGGCTATCAAATAATTCAGAAAGAGAATAGGCAGTTTTAAATGTGTGATAACACTGATTTTCTATATGTGTGTAACTACACTATGTACACGAACCACTACTTTCATTATTTGTGTTAACACATGATTTAACAGAACGAAAAAATTGATTTAATCATTTTAACAAATTTAGATGATGTGTTATTCTGCAAAAGTTTGTACAAAATTCCGTTGCTATTAATGAGATCGAAAGCTTTTTTTAAATCTACAAAGGCACAATACAGCTGCCGGTTTTCTCGATAAACTACCCTATTTATCACTGCATTTAGCACATGAATACAATCTATTGTACTCTTTTTGTTTCTAAAACCAAATTGAAAATTACTTAAGCATATTAATACTCTTGATTGCCTCTATCATATTTTATGGACCTGAACCGGTCATATAGATAACAAAGGGCAAATGTATGTGAGTTACAATATAATAGTTTAATTTTAACTTGTTGATTTGTTTTTGGACTCATTGTATAATATATGCCGTGAATCCCAATGACCCATAATCTGTTGTTTAATTTGAGTTAATATATAAGCTGCCAACTATAACTTGATGGGTGTGAACTCTATAAGCACTAATTGCCCACTTGAATTCAGTGACATTTTCATACTCAGTTTTGTTTTGGCAATTGTTTCACATGATAAATGGCAACATCTGAACTATAAGTCAGTGGGATATTCTTTTTTTGATACAAAAACTAATGTATTCATCATAACAGTTCTTCACTGTATTTTGCAATTTTCTTAGGCAAATTATCTGCCATGCATCATTTTAATGCCAATATTACAACGAAGCTCCATAATCTATTGCCTGATTGCCTATGCAATTAAAGTTCATCTCGGGCGATAGAAAAATAGTTTATCGATTGACCTATTTGCATGAAAATAATCCAAAAAGACTGTTTTAAAAGAATCCAACAAAGAATTAATCACACAAAAAGTATTTGTTGCATAATATTTTACTTAAATGTATACAATGAACATTTTACAGAGCATGTTACGAACATGCAGACACAGACAAACTATCAGTTTCAGTGTTGAGACCCCTGATAATTTAGTTTCACGATTCAAATAAATGGGGTCATTCGACTCATGGTTATCAACATCTTTTGATACCTCTGATTGCATGCGAGGTACGAGACTGTAACTGTGAGTAAAGAGACTGTAGCTGTGAGGTACGAGACTGTAACTGACAGTGAGGTACGAGGTTGTAACTGTGAGGTACGAGACTGTAACTGTGCGGTACGAAACCGTAACTGTGAGGTACAATACTGTAACTAGTCTCTTACCTAGAGACTGTAACCCTGAGGTACGAGACTGTAACATTGAGGTATGAGACCATAACTGTGAGGTTTGAGACCGTAAATGTGAGGTACGAGTCTGTAACTGTTAGGTATGAGACTGTAACTGTGAATACAAGACCGTAACTGTGAGGTACAATACTGTAACTGTGAGGTACGAGAAGGTAACTGGGAGGTACGAGACTGTAACTGGGAGGTACGAGACTGTAACTGTGAGGTACGATACTGTTACTGTGAGGTAAGAGACTGTTACTGTGAGTAACGAGACTGTAACTGTGAGGTACGAGACTGTAACTGTGAGGTATGAGACTGTAACTGTGAGGTATGAGACTGTAACTGTGAGGTACGAGACTGGAACTGTAAGTAACGAGTCTGTAACTGTGAAGTACGAGACTGTAACTGTGAGGTATGGGACTGTAATTGTGAGGTACGAGACTATAACTGTGAGGTATGAGACTATAACTGTGAGGTTCAAGACTGTTACTTTGAGGTACGAGAGTGTAACTGTGAAGTACAGGACTGTAACTGTGAGGTACGAGACTGTAACTGTGTGGTATGAGACTGTAACTGTGAGGTATGAGACCTTAACTGTGAGGTACGATACTATTACTGTGAGGTACAAGACTGTAACTGTGAGTAACAAGACTGTTACTGTGAGGTATGAGACCGTAACTGTTAGGTACGATACTGTAACTGTGAGGTACGAGACTGTAACTGTGAGTAACGAGACTGTAACTATGAGGTACGAGACCGTAACTGTGAGGTACGATACTGTTACTGTGAGGTACGAGACTGTTACTGTAAGTAATGAGACTGTAACTGTGAGGTACCAGACTGTAACTGTGAGGTACAAGACAGTAACTGTGAGGTACGAGACTGTAACTGTGAGGTATGAGACTGTAACTGTGAGGTATGAGACTATAACTGTGAGGTATGAGACTGTAACTGTGAGGTACGAGACTGTTACTGTGAGGTATGAGACAGTAACTGTGAGGTACAAGACTGTAACTGTGAGGTACGAGACTGTAACTGTGAGGTACGAGACTGTAACTGTGAGGTACAGGACTGTAACTGTGAGGTATGAGACTGTAACTGTGAGGCACAAGACTATAACTTTGAGGCACAAGACTGTAACTGTAAGGTTTGAGACAGTAACTGTGAGGTACAAGACTGTAACTGTGAGGTACGAGACTATAACTGTGAGGCACGAGACTATAACTGTGAAGTACAAGACTGTAACTGTGAGGTACAAGACTGTAATTGTGAGGTACGAGACTATAACTGTGAGGCATGAGACTATAACTGTGAGGCACGAGACTATAACTGTGAAGTACAGGACTGTAACTGTGAGGTACAAGACTAACTGTGAGGTACGAGACTATAACTGTGAGGCACGAGACTATAACTGTGAAGTACAAGACTGTAACTGTGAAGTACAAGACTGTAACTGTGAGGTACAAGACTGTAACTGTGAGGTATGAGACAGTAACTGTGAGGTACAAGACTGTAACTGTGAGGCACAGGACTTTAATTGTGAGGTACGAGACTATAACTGAGTGGCACAAGACTGTAACTGTGAGGTACGAGACTGTAACTGTGAAGTACGAGACTGTAATTGTGAGGTACCAGACTATAACTGTGAGATACGAGACCGTAACTGTGAGTAACGAGACTGTAACAGTGAGGTTCGAGACTGTAACTGTGAGGTATGAGACTGTAACTGTGAGGAATGAGACTGTAACTGTGAAGTATGAGACTGCAACTGTGAGGTACGAGACTATAACTGTGAGGTACAAGACTCTTATTGTGAGGTATGAGACTGTAACTGTGAAGTACGAGACTGTAACTGTGAGGTACAAGACTATAACTGTGAGGTACGAGGCCGTAACTGTGAGGTATGAGACCGTAACTGTTCGGTACGATACTGTTACTGTGAGGTACATGTACGAGACTGTAACTGTGAGTAACGAGACTGTAACTGTGAGAACGAGACTGTAACTGTGAAGTACGAGGTTGTACCTGTGAGATACGAGGTTGTAACTGATAGGTACGAGACTGTTACTGTGAGGTAGGAGACTGTAACTGTGAGGTACGAGACTGTTACTGTGAGGTACGAGACTGTTACTGTGAGGTACGAGACTATAACTGTGAGGTACGAGACCATAACTGTGAAGTACGAGACTGTAACTGAGGTACAAGACTGTAACTGTGAGGTACGAGACTGTAACTGTGAGGTACAATACTGTAACTGTGAGGTATGAGACTCTAACTGTGAGGTATGAGACTGTAACTGTGAGGTACGATACTGCAACTGTGAGGTACGAGACTGTAACTGTGAGGTACGATACTGCAACTGTGAGGTATGAGACTGTAACTGTGAGGTATGAGACTCTAACTGTGAGGTATGAGACTCTAACTGTGAGGTATGAGACTCTAACTGTGAGGTTAGAGACTCTAACTGTGAAGTACGAGACTGTAACTCTGAGGAATGAGACTGTAACTGTGAGGAACGAGACTGTAACTGTGTGGTACAAGACTGTAACTGTGAGGTACAAGACTTTTACTGTGAGGTACGAGACTGTAACTGTGAGGTTCACGAGTATGGTATTGTACATGGAGTACAGGTCACTGTTATATATATTGTTTACTTTGTGTGTGTTTATTTGCAGGTTCTGAAGTTCAGAACAATGACAGAACAGAGTTCAAAAAGTCATTTGCCCAAAGGGGGTGACAGACTGGACTCTGGAAATAGTGGAGGTGAGAAAGATGTGTTAAATACTGCAACAGATCAGCCTGGTTTCCCACCAGCACCACCACCAAGACCACCGAGGTCACACAATGTTGGTGGTCAAGGGGAATCTTCAGATATACAACATGCACATGTTGGCACTAAAGGCACTAAGGGTGATGGTTCAAGTAATTCATGTCGTGGGCAGTTACATTCTGAAAGACCAGCTGGGTCAAGTTTTGCAGGTATGGGCGATCAACACCAACAAAGCTTTGTTCATGGAAATGGAACTCAGAAGATCATGCCACCTGTAAATCCACCAAAGCATACTTCAGCCAGTAGTGGCACACAAGAGGCTGGTCTTTGTGACTCTAATCAGATAGGAAATCCCAAACATGGTTTCTCAGGCTCTGGCAGCCGTCAGATGCCTAATCCCACCAAGGTCTCTGAGAATCAACTTTCTGCAACTACAAAGAAACCAAAGTCAAAAGGCGATAGTGGTGAATACCAACATTATTCAACTTATGGGGGCCCTTCACTAAAAGGACTGGGAAGCGACAGTGCAGATAGTGATACATCAAAGGACGGAAGTACACCGGTAAGTTATTCACATAATTCTTCAGACATAAAGCCTGTGCAAACAGAACATACATGGAAAGGTGGAAAGAAATTGCCAGTGGTGGATACCTATATCAGTATCGCTGTGGCATAACGCATTAATGTCATAGTATTCAATAAACAGTTTCTGTTAATATTTAAGTTTGCAATTAAATATTATCCACTGATAAGCATCTTTTAAGCTCGCATCAGGCATTCCAAATCCGTTAATCGCTTTAGGTATTCCGAATTGCAATAATGGTAGTATTCTTGAAATATGTGTCGTTGTAGTGTGTGTTTAACTGGCGTGGTACTTTGACGTAATCTTTTTTGTTTGATGGGTGGGTTTTCATGTACATTTCGCTTTCTAGAGCGGTACACACTAAGTACATGTAGTGAACAACTGCACTACTTTTACTGTTTAATAGATCTTTGCAAATTTGTATCACCATTCGTTTGGAAAAAGAACTTAATTAGATGTTTTCTTTTATTGGCGTATTTCTCATAGATTTCAGAACAAGACTTGAAAGACCAAGGGCAATGTGTTATTTGTATGGATGACTTTACAAATCCTAAGAAACTTGCCTGTGGTCACATATTCTGTACTGATTGCATAAGCCAATATACTGCTGTCAAACAAGCGTGCCCCATTTGTGGACAAATCTGTGGAATAATAAAAGGTACTGTGTTAATTTTAATTTTGTATGACGAACCGTTACCCGAAATGTAATGATTATTGAAGCTTTAGATCACAACATTTAAATTTTTTTTAGAGGAAAGTGCTTTTGTTAATTATGCCCCCTTTCGAAGAAAAGGGGGTATATAGTTTTCGCACTGTCCGTCAGGCGGTCTGTCACACTTTTCGTGTCCGCTCTCTAATTCAAATAGTTTTCATTCGATCTTTACCAAACTTGGTAAGAAGTTGTATCCAGTCAATATCTAGGTCAAGTTCGAATATGGGTCATGCCGTGTCAAAAACTAGGTCATGGGGTCACTTAGTGCGTTTTAAGCATTCAGCATGGTTTCCGCTCAATAAGTCAAGTAGTTTTCATCCGATCTTCACCAAACTTGGTCAGAAGTTGTATCTAGATGATGTCTAGACCAAGTTCGAAGATGGGTCATGCCGGGTCAAAAACTAGGTCACGGGGTCACGTAGTGCGTTTTAAGCATTCAGCATGGTTTCCGCTCAATAAGTCAAGTAGTTTTCATCCGATCTTCACCAAACTTGGTCAGAAGTTGTATATAGATGATGTCTAGGCCAAGTTCCAAGATGGGTCATGCCCGGTCAAAAACTAGGTCACGGGGTCACGTAGTGGGTTTTAAACATTCAGCATGGTTTCCGCTCAATAAGTCAAGTAGTTTTCATCCGATCTTCACCAAACTTGGTCAGAAGTTGTATATAGATGATGTCTAGGCCAAGTTCCAAGATGGGTCATGCCCGGTCAAAAACTAGGTCACGGGGTCACGTAGTGGGTTTTAAACATTCAGCATGGTTTCCGCTCAATAAGTCAAGTAGTTTTCATCCGATCTTCACCAAACTTGGTCAGAAGTTGTATATAGATGATGTCTAGGCCAAGTTCCAAGATGGGTCATGCCCGGTCAAAAACTAGGTCACGGGGTCACGTAGTGGGTTTTAAACATTCAGCATGGTTTCCGCTCAATAAGTCAAGTAGTTTTCATCCGATCTTCACCAAACTTGGTCAGAAGTTGTATATAGATGATGTCTAGGCCAAGTTCCAAGATGGGTCATGCCCGGTCAAAAACTAGGTCACGGGGTCACGTAGTGGGTTTTAAACATTCAGCATGGTTTCCGCTCAATAAGTCAAGTAGTTTTCATCCGATCTTCACCAAACTTGGTCAGAAGTTGTATATAGATGATGTCTAGGCCAAGTTCCAAGATGGGTCATGCCCGGTCAAAAACAAGGTCACGGGGTCACGTAGTGGGTTTTCAACATTCAGCATGGTTTCCGCTCATTAAGTCAAGTAGTTTTCATCCGATCTTCACCAAACTTGGTCAGAAGTTGTACATGTGTATCTAGATGATGTCTTGGCCAAGTTCGAAGATGGGTCATGTCAGGTCAAAAACTAGGTCAAGGGTTCACGTTGTGCGTTTTAAACATTCAGCATGGTGTCCGCTGTCTAATTCAAGTAGTTTTCATGCGATCTTCACCAAACTTGGTCACAAGTTGTATCTAGATGATCTCTAGGCCAAGTTTTGACATGGGCCGTGCCTGGTCAAAAACTAGGTCACGGGGTCACTTACACGGTTATGCTTTTATGTAGTGACAAAGTTGGAGTTGGGGGCATCCGTGTCGTGTGGACACATTTCTTGTTTATTTAGCCTGTATATTCGACCACTTAAGAGTGAATTGACTTTTAAAACTGAGTGATAACATTTTCAACACAACTTTCACAAGTCACAAGTGACACATTTAGTTTAAACATTGTTAGGTCTATGTCTTGACAACAAAACAAAGTCTAAGACAAAGTAATTGACATATTATATGATTTTTTTTTTTTCAAAAAATATGAATAATTCACATGTTTTGAACAAAAACAAACATCCATGTGATAAATTTTTCTAAATAATGATAAAGAACTCCGGTTTTATCAGAAATATGTCTTAATTTCCAAAATAAGGGACTGGTCAAATCTATAGGAATAGATGAAACTATCAGAAAGATGGGTACTTTCCGCAAATAAATTTGCATATAAGACTGTTAGAACTAATATAGTAAATCTATAGGAATAGATGAAACTATAAGAAAGATGGGTACTTTCTGCAAATAAATTGCATATAAGACTGTTAGAACTAATATAGTAAATCTATAGGAATAGATGAAACTACATGTATAAGAAAGATGGGTACTTTCAGCAAATAAATTGCATATTAGACTGTTAGAACTAATATAGTAAATCTATAGGAATAGATGAAACTATAAGAAAGATGGGTACTTTCCGCAATAAATTGCATATATGACTGTTAGAACTAATATAGTAAATCTATAGGAATGAATGATAATATAAGAAAGGAGGATACTTTCCACAAATAAATTGAAAAATAATAAGACTGTTAACATTTTTTGTAGATAATCCATTCCTCCCAGTTTAAAAACAAATTGTACATTAAAAGTCTTCACAAATATATACCTATTTATATTGTTGTCCAAATGACATTTGTTTGTAGCCTATTTTTGCTTTATTAGTGTTACATCCAGCAAAGCAAATGGACAGCAATCCACGGGGAAGATCCACAGATCAGAAATGGGACAGTATGTCGAATCCACAAAACCAGCAGTATCCTTATGATAACAATGGACCCCCAAACAACTCTCATGACCAGTCATTAGATCAAGGAGGACATTACCATGAGCAGCAAGAATCTTCAAATAGGGGAGGTAACCCACAAAGCTCAGACAGAGGGGTCCAACAAAGGAGACCATACAGGGGAGGCAATCAAGGAAATTCAGACAGGGAAGGCCATCGAGGAAATTCAGACAGGGGAGGCTATCCAGGAAATTCAGACAGGGGAGGGTATCCAGGTAGTTCATACAGGGGAGGCTATCAAGGAAATTCAGACAGGGGAGGCTATCCAAGAAATTCAGAAAGGGGAGGTTATCAAGGATATTCAGACAAGGGAGGCTATCAAGGAAATCACACAAGGGGAGGTGAGCAATGGAATGCAAATGGGCCAAATCAAGGTGGAAATTCCAGAAGGGCAGGTTCGGGTGGTCAGCCTTACAGACAGAACTCATCAGGAGGATACCGGGAGGATGACGATGATGTCTTCTTGTCGAGAACTCTCTCATCAATCCTGCAGCACAATGCTGGCAAGTTAAACCTCAACTTGCTGAAAGGTACAGTACAACAATTTTATGTGTGGACATAATGATGGCTTCAATAATTAGATAAATTCCAGGACTTTTACTGGCGTATGTAAGGGTACTTTAAACGGACCCTTTCCCGGGCAAAATTGTAGAAAGTATTCCCAATTTCCAAAAAAAATCCCAATTTTATTTCAATTACATCTAACAAAGTACATACCTATAATTCATGTGATGTTGTTCTTATATTTTGAATTATTATAAAGAGTTATATTGAATTAGTTATCCCAAATCAGTGAACTTTTTGAGCGAAAAATTTCCCAAAGCCCGAAATTGCATTTTACCCAAAATGGCCAGGTAAAGGCCTGAATTTATATTGTATCATTTATATTATATCATTATATATTAGACCTAACCCTTATATTCCAAAAACTTATTAATGAAAACATAAGCAAAAAATTTGTAAACGCCATACGGAGCATGTTTAACTGCGTCAAAGCATGTGTCAGGAATGAAAGAACATATACATCACTATTTGAGTCGAATATTGGAGAAAAACAAGGCGACCAAATCTCAACGTTATTATTTTTATTTTTCATAAATGATATTGTTTCAAGTTTTAATGATAATATGGATGACCTTTTTACTCTTAAGAATACTAAATTATTCATACTTCTTTTTGCTGATGAAGCGGTCATATTTGTTCACTTGCCTAACGCGCTACAATCGCTACTTAAAGATTTAGAAAATTACTGCAATGAGTGGAAACTAACAGTTAATACAAAAAAGACCAAAATAATGATTTTTGAAAAAGGTAGACATACACGATATAATTTTACATTAAATAACACACTATTAGATATTGTTGATTCATTTAAATATTTAGGGGTAAATCTTTACAAAAACGGAGACTGGAACCTTACGCAAAAACATATCGCTCAACATTCACAATTCGCATTACACAATTTGTTTACAGTATTTAATCAGCTTGAATTAAACATAGACGAAAAATGTAGACTGTTTGACAGTCTAGTTGGGTCCAAATTAAATAACGCAGCCGAAGCATGGGGCTTTCATGAAGGAAAAGATATCGAACGCACACATTGTAAATTCTTACGTAAGATACTTAAAGTCAGAAAATCCACAAACCTAGATGGACTTTACGGGGAATAAGGCAGATACCCAATTTATGTAAATCACCAATTGACACTAGTTAAATATTGGTTAAAAATCATTGATCCGAACAACAACCTACTGACAAAATCTATTTATAATTTGCTTAAAAAGCGATGCTGAATGTAACAATACATATGCCGGCAGGAACTGGCTTATCAGATTAAAGAACTACTCGAACGCATTGGATTAGCTACCATATGGATGCAACAAAATACGCATACCCCAAACGAATACGACCTAAAAATAATAACAAATCGGATTTTGGATATATATAAACAGACTTGGTTCTCCAATATAAATTACTCAAATAGACTGGCTGCATACGGATATTTCAAATATGACTTTGAAACGGAAAAATATTTAAAATGCATTTATAACAATAAATTAAGAATATCACTTACACAATTCAGAATCTCTGAACATAATCTAGCCATAGAAAAAGGTCGTCATGAAAACATACCAAAAGAAAATTTGAAGTGTATTCACTGTAATATGAATGCTATAGAAAGCGAATTCCACTTTTTATTAGTATGCCCCCTATATTAAGAAATTAGACAACAATACCTAAAACCATCCTTTTTTTTTATGACCAACATTAAACAAATTCGAAATTCTCATGTCATCAAAATCAACAAAAGTATTAAATAACCTATCAAAATATGTATATTTTGCCCTCAAACTAAGGTCAAATGTAACGTAATATAAAATATATGCTGTTAACACCTTCAAATTTGTATGTTTATTAGAACAGATACAATAATAAGTGAACCGTATTAATTATGACTATTATTTCCATAACTAACTTTTTGTCAAAAATATTTAGGTGATCGAATGACTGTATTGGATATAGTAAAATTGATCAACTTGTGATTTGTAATAAATGTGATTATTTTATATTATGTTGATTTTTTGTAATGAAGATCACTTCTGTGTATGATTTTCAAAATTTTGTTAGCATTATCAATATGAATATTCAATTTACATAAAAAAAGTCAGCAAACATATGTTTTATGTTAAATGATTAAAGAAATCTACTCATTATTATTGAAATTTTAACATAAACATTATGTATTAATGCTACTTAACTAAGTCTGTGTAATTGAACAATTTTTAATTGTATCCAGCATTGAAAACATAATCGATCGTTTAAATTATGATAACTTTCTTTTTTGTAAATGAAATTCACCACCAAAATTATATATGCATTATGTAAATGACTTATTGATTCTATTCTTTAAATGATTTTGACATGCCTTTTTTCTCTTTTGTTTTACTAACTTTTTGTATTCATCGTTTTGTGTTGTACTTCTCAAATACATGTACCATGTCTTTGCTATCTCACAAACACACACTGTGTATAGGCTATAAATTTGCAATATGCTGTTTAATGCCTAATAAATGTTATGTTATGTTATTTTCGATTTTAATATGATCTGTGTGCCACAATATGTGTACTTGTTTTTTTTTCAGCAATATTTTTTACTTATAGCATTTTTACAAATGATTTTGAATTCCTTGTCAGTGGATATCATTGATTTTATCCATAACAGAGTAAAAAAAAACAAACATATCAAATATGTCAAACCTACACAGGGCTTTTCATCCTTATATAACAGAGGCCGTTATTCGGCTCCTTCCCAACTCTAAAAAAAAACATATTTTTTCCCAATTCGGGCTGAAAAAAATCCCAAATTGTAAAAAAAAATAAAAAAAAATATATTTTTTTTTTACTTAGACATATTGGGCATCTCCCAAATTGAAAGCAATGAGCTCTAATATGATTAAGAATGTACCAATTGTTTCTTTTAATACTTCTGCACAATGAAAAAGACCCTGTTTCAAAAACTTAAAAAAAAACACGGTCTTCCCAAAATGAGCAGTTATCGCGCATGAAATTCCCAATTTGAAAGGCTATGGCCTCTTCCCAATTTCCTGATGAAAAGCCCTGCTAAATTAAGAACTTAACTCGACACTTAAGTGTTCTGCATTGATTGTTTTCCAGGTGGTTTTATATATGTTGATGAAATTCTCAACAAAGTACACAAGTTACAAGGCTACACACACACAGATTTTATTCGAATTGTGGAAAGCAACGACAAGAAACCATTTGCCCTTCAACCAGACAGGGAAGGCAAACTGATGATCCGAGCTAACCAAGGGCACACCATGCAGGTTGTCTTTTTTGCTCTTTATTTAATGACTGGCTTTTATTATTTTTATGAGGATCAGAATGTAAAATAGTTTGTTGGTTAGTCTGTCAGTTTGTTCTCATAAAATGTAATAAGTTTGTGGAGCAAACTACTTCTACATTTTTCTAGTGATGAAATTGAAACTGATGCTATGCCACAAAATTCAATCAAAGGTTTGTAATGACTTTTGATGTCATTATGTAAGGTGTCGTCGCCCGAGCTTCAAGTCTTTAGTATGGCTGAGAAAAAAACTCAAAGCACAATAAAATAGTATATAATTTTCCTTAAGCTACCTTAGTTTATGATTCGCTATTAATAAAAATTAAAATGATTGGTTTGAAACAGTAAATTAAGTATAATCAAATGCTACAAACCTATGACCTCGGGTCTATGTATGAAAACCTATGACCTCGGGTCTATGTATGAAAACCTATGACCTCGGGTCCATGTATGAAAACCTATGACCTCGGGTCGATGTATAAAAATGTATGACCTCGGGTCTATGTATGAAAACCTATGAGCTCGGGTCGAAATATGAAAACCTATGACTTTGGGTCAATGTATGGAAACCTATGACCTCGGGTCTATGTATGGAAACCAATGACCTCAGGTCTGCTTCTATTCTCATATGGACCCCAAACTACGGCTCAGGGTAACTAAGATAAGACCTCGGGTCACGTCGAAATGACTCTTGTTCTGTGTGACTCGGTACCCTAGGTATGGAGCCTTATTGTGTGGGTATGAAGGTATGGGACTTATATATCAACTATTAGCGACCCGGGCTTCTGAAGATTGAAGAGGATTGCAAGTCTCTATGCGCCCTAAGCAAAATAAATAGAAGTAAGGAAAGTAAAAACGGTGTGGGGTTAAAAATCGCCACAATTACCTATGTTTTTGCAGGTTGATGACTTGGACCATCAACCCCTTTTGTCCCCTGACGATGTTCCCTGCGCCATACATGGCACGTACTATGAAAGCTGGGAGGTCATTAAACGTACGGTAAGTAAGACAGAGCACCTTATTTATACCGTGGCTCTGTATCTCACAGAGGATTTAAATATTTCCCCACTGGAGGTACATAATGTGCGTAAATTGTGACACTTTCCGCCTGAACTGGAATTTTGCTAAGAAAATACTTCCTTAAAACCAGAAATACCATGAAAGCAGAAATTGTTGTCCCTGATTAGCTTGTTCAGACTGTGCAGGCTACTCTGTGAAGACAATTTATGCACATGCATATAGCTCCATTTTCCCAGAGCGTGGCTTTATTATTTAGCTTTTTCTGAAAAAGCTTATTATCCCCACGCTTTTTGAAAAAAAGGTGGGATAATTGTTGTTATCTCCGCCGTCCGTCTGTCCATCCGTCCGTCCGTCCTTGCCAATATCTCCTCCTACACTATTAGCACTAGAACCTTGAAACTTACACACATGGTAGCTATGAGCATATGTGCGACCCTGCACTATTTGGAATTTTGATCTGACCCCTGGGTCAAAAGTTTAGGGGGTTGGGGTGGGGCCGGGTCAGAGATTTTCACTCATTTTTTTAGGTTATTTTACATTAACTTCTTCATTTCTACACCGATTTACTTCAAATTGATACTGGACCTCTCTTATGACAATACGGTCAATATCAACCATGCATGGCCCCATTCCCAACCCTGGGGCGCCCCACCCACATAGGCCACACCCACCAAAAATTTCCATTTACTATATTTTTTTTCATTTCTACACGGATTCACTTCAAATTGATACTGAACTTCTCTTATGACATTAGGGTCAATCTCAACTATGCATGGCCCCATAACC
>VMBQ01004174.1:0-31789 GCA_007657795.1 Dreissena rostriformis | reverse complement strand
CTTAGGCCTGGGATCACAAAACTTCATAGGGACATTGGTCATGACCGGCAGGTGACCCCTATTGATCAGGTCACTAGGTCAAAGGTCAAGGTCACGGTGACTCAACACAGTAAAATGGTTTTCGGACACCACCACCACCACCACCACCTGACAAAAAACGTATTCACACAATGGCTGCCACTACAACTGACATCCCATATGGGGGGCATGCATGTTTTACAAACAGCCCTTGTTATATCTCAATTTTATTTCATAAACATATTACAAAGTATATAACTATAATTAATATAATTTTGTTATCTTAATTTTAATTATAGGCCTGATGTGTCAATATTTTGTTCATAAAAAAATCCCAAAATGGTCCATTTTGTCGATGAAAATTCTTCCCAATTTGAAAGATTTCGCAACTCGAAAAATCCCAATTTTGCTAGGCACTTTTTCCCAAAATAGACAGAAAAAGGCCTGGTACAACAAATATTCTTGACGCCTTTATTTCTTATTAATCAGGTTTTCAACTAAAGTGAAAATCCTGATTATTAAATTGGGTTAAAGGCTGACTGGAGGGTTTGAGCAAACACATGGTTTCTGGGCGATAACATAAGTTTGCATTTACCAACGTTAATTAAACTTTGGATATTACACTGAAATTGTGTTAGGCCTTTTCCTGGTGTATCACAACATTCCCAAAGCAAAATAATAAAAAAAATCCCAATTTGGCAAAAATTCCCAATTAAAAAAAAAAGATTTACCCCCAAATGACACGTTTCTTCTTACATCAATAATCTAAATGTTCCATACAAAGCTTTGATACTTGCATGAATGTTGTCTTTGAACACTATCATTCCAACCTTTTTGCCTGACCTCATTTTGACATTGACCTATTAGTGGACATATACTAATTCAGAAAGTCCAGAAACTTTGTAAACTATAAATGATGGCTTTGGTCTAACATCAATACCTCTTGCTGAAAAGCTTAAATATTTACGCACATGATGTCCTTGAACACTATCAACACACCCACATCACCTGACCTCATTCTGACCTTGACATTGACCTACTTTTGGACTAATTCAGAATTTGAACATTCTCGGTTAATCCTAATTGACTGTGTATTTAGCATCATTGCTACTAAATAAAAAGCTTTGATGCTTCAATTTAACAATATGCACATACTCATCACCTGACCTGATTTAGACCTTAAAATTGACCTTATTTTGGACTTCTTTTAATGGGCCAGTTAATCAATACTGACAAGGCTTCCACCAGGGCATATGCGTCTATTGAACACAGTATCTTGTTTTTGGTAAAAGTTCTGCCTCATTCCCAATGTCAACAAGTATTTATTTTCCCCCAATTGAAAGTCTTAAGTTCCAAATTGAAAGTTATTTAAAAAAATAATATTGAAGATCAGTTCATCTCCCTGTTCATCAAAACATAATTTTTCTCAATTTAGAGGATCCAGACCCAGGGCTTTTTTTCCTTCTTTGCGAGTGGCCCTGGAAGGACATTGCACAATTTTGATAGGGACAATTCACAAACCTAACAGGGCCGTGAATTTTTACAAAATTGGCCGTTCTTCACAATTTTAACAATTTCACGACTCGGTTTTTCACAATTTTAAGAAGTTCGCGACTCAATTTTTCACAATTTTGAATAGTTCGCAACTCAATTTTTCACAATTTTGAAAAGTTTGCAACTCATTTTTTCACAATTTTGAAAAGTTTGCGACTCATTTTTTCACAAAGTGAGGGGGCCAGGGCCGCTTCACAAAGTAAGGAAAAAAAGCCCTGAGACCCCATTCCCAAAACTTCTTTTCTTACATTTGTGTATATATTATAAAAAAAATAACATATTTAAATATATTTGAAAAAGGAAAATACAAGTACCGGTTTCGAAATATGATATCAGGATGCGTTCTTTAAAAAAAGTATTAAACATAAATAAGGTTTATATCATTGTTTGTTGAATTAGAAGTAAGAAATAAGTTATCTACAATGGTATCTAGATTATTATGATACCATGTTTATCTGACAGGGTCTGAGCCGTATGAAGAGGAATCACATCCACATGGCCATGGGGGAACCAGGAAGTGACGGGGTCATCAGTGGTGAGTATTTGTTATTTGTGTCCATAACAAATTTATGACATGAATTGAGCTTTGCTCTGAGAAAACGGGGTTTGATGCTTGTGCATAAAGTGCCAGCCCAGATTAGCCTGTGCACTTTCTGCCTTAATTGGATTTTTGCTTAGGAGACACTTCTTTTAAACGAAAACTTTTTGCGCTTTTTATGGTATTTTTCGTTAAAAGGAAGTCTCTTCTTAGCGAAAATCAATTTAAGACAGAAAGTGTCGTCCCTGATTAGCCTGTTCAGACTGCACAGGCTAAACAGGGACGACACTTGATGCACATTTATTAAGCCACATTTTTTCCAGAGCGCTGCTTATTTCAATGCTTTCATTGAACACGGTAGCTGATACATGTATCTGTTTAAAAAAATAATCAATTAAGCACTTATTATCACTTGCAAATGTGTTTGTTTCTCTGACATTTGATGTTTTGATTCCATTTTCCACGCATTATACCAACAGGTATGCGCTCGTCGTGTGAAATCACCATTAAAATTGATCTCAAGAAGGCCATGGAGGATGGTATCAAGTTTTTCGTGTCTGCCAACAATGTGATACTTTCCACAGGCAATGAGGATGGACTCATACCACCAAAGTACTTTGAGTTAGTAATGGATCGAAAGAAAGGTAAGTTTAAAAGGTGGATACTAAGTCAATATCAATTAATTATACAGTATATATATATGAGCCTTGCTCTGGGAAAATGGGGTTTAATGCATGTGCGTAAATTGTTGTCCCAGATTAGCCTGTGCAGTCATCACAGGCTAATCTGGGACAAAACTTTTCGCCTAAACTGGATTTGTGCTTAGAAGATACTTTCTTTAACAAAAAATACAATTAAATTGGAAAGTGTTGTCACTGATAAGCCGGTGGGAACTGCACAGGCTAATATGAGACAACACTTTACCCACATGGATTAAACCCCGTTTTCCAGAGCGAGGCTTGTAAACACTTGGAGACTTCTAACGCAACACTTTTCAAACTTAAATATCTCAGTTCATATTAGTAAAAATTTTGATTCAAGGGGTGTTGCTGCAGTTTTGCTGATTTTTTTCCATCTAATAGAGTTTGCTCAAAATTTATATTTGAGTAATACATACTAATATAATATGAAAAATGAAATAAAAAAATAGGGTCACCGGCCTTGTTTTGATTTTATTCACCATTATATAGAATGTACATAACATGTACTTTTTTATTTAAACTGAAAAGTATCTCATTGCGTAAAAATCATTAATAACCTATGAAATTGGCATCATGTAGATATTATATAAGCTTATATACATCATATACCATTCAATTAAACCACAAACTACCAAAAAAATGGAGAACACAAGTTAAATTTAAGAAATTTAATTTTTATAATTTTTTTTGTCACCCCAAAAAACGTATTTTTTTTACCATTTTAGCCACAAAAATGGATTAAAAAAAGTTTCATCAAATAACTTTCTGTGAAACTGCTCAAATATGTTCATCTATGTATTGTTATCATAAAACAAAAATAAAAAAAGGGGGTCACCGCACTTTTAACAGAGATTTTTGTGTTTAACAATCCCTACAGTCTATGTCAAATTTCATAAAATACAGCTATTAGGCAAAACCCAAGTACCGGTACATTGATTGTTAGAGATATGCATGAACATTAGAAATTGTTTACAATCTTAAATGGGATCACAACAGCTTACGAAACAAAAAAACAAACAATAATACAATATTTAATCAAAAACATAAGACCATACAGTATCAAACTCGACCTTAATCATCAAAAACAGGGACTTGTTGACAGATTTTGGCATGTTTTGAAGTTTGTGATTAAATGCTTTAAATTGATTAATGTAAACAACAGGACTCAAGAGCTCCAGTAAAAAACAAGAATGAAATAAGAAAGAAAAAAGAAGTAAAAAAAGTTAACCGCACATGGGATCAAACCACTGACCGTTGTACCTATTATGAACCAACTCGGTCATTTGTGATGATTCTGATAACAAAAATATTGGGTTGTGATAATAGCATCAGGTGTTGCTATAAATATATCCTCGGTTAAATCAACTGCCGCAACACCCCTTAAAATTTTAATGTGATCATTTGACTTCATTCTGAGCAAGTTCACGATAAAATCATTCATCCGTGATGATCGAATGCTTAAGCACGTGGGGTATGAATGATTTCATCTTTTTGCACCTGGAAATGGTGAAACGCAATATTATTCTAAATTTATTTCAATTTCATCATTTGAGGTGGGTTCTTACATCAGGATAACATAAAACTAGTTTAAAAAAAAATGTATGGCTCATATGAATATTCAGGAGCGCAACCACGCATTTTGGCAAATTGTAACCCTGACCATTAAATGGACAATTCATTATGTAGGATTCATCAGGATACTACCTGCTCAGACTCTAAGACTCTCATAAATAATCCAGAGGAACATTAAAAGCACTGCTGTGCCTCTTGTTTTTACTGTTTTATACTGCACAAATGTTAAATATATGACACAATTTTAATAGGTGCCAGGATTCAGATTGACTTGCCGACTGAAAAGCAGGCTGATGATCAGGCAGATAAGAAGAAAAAGAACAAGAAGAGAAAGAACAAGAAGAAAAAAGAAGGAGATGAGCAAACACCTGAACATTGGGAAGAGGTCAATAATGGTAAGGATAATTTTTCCCTCGTTCCTAGTTTTAAATTTGACAAGTGCTAAGATCTGTTTAGGAAAACATATTTTCTAGACATTGTTGAAATAAGATTGATGTATATCTTCTACTCTTAACTTAAATGTAATGGCGCACAGTAAATGCATTCAGAAAAAGTAAACATTGTGAGTGTATCACACTAAATGAAGGCTGCAATTCAAGGTCGAAGGTCAATTAGTTGCAAATTTTCTCCAAAAGTGGGCATTATTCCACGTTCATAACTCATGCTTGTCCTTCAATGGTCAGGATCACACAAAAACATTTCAATAGCTTTATTTGCAGGCTCCAGAAAAATGATCTACACTGGATCATCAAAAGTGTATGGTTTAAAAATGGTTGTGTTTGTATGTTTGTAACTGCCTTTCTCCTAACCGCAGGCCTTTTTCTGTCTCTTTGGGGAAAAAGTACCTAGCAAAATGGGGATTTTTGGAGTCGCGAATCTTCCAAATTGGTAAGAATTTTCATCGACAAAAGCATTATTTGGGCAGGGGGTTTTCCAGCCATTTTGGATAAAAATCATATAAATTATGGTTATATATTTTGTAGGTTTATTAAAAAAACAAAATAGAGATATAGAGTGTAATAATAATCATAAGACACTTCTTTCTAAAAAATTTTTTTTTTTTAAATTGGGATTTTTTTTGAGAATTGGGGAAAAAATATGCATATTTGGCATGGGGAATGGGTCCGACTATCGGACCCGTGAGATAGGCAGAAAAAGGCCTGAACCGGCATGTTTTGCTTCAACTTCAGGGTGTACAAAATATGTAGTTACATGTATATTCTGGTTGTATTACCAAAAAAGTTAGAGACATTTCGAAAACTGATGCACATGCACCGCATAAGTACATCTCAGTTAACTACTATTATATTATATTTAACTCATGAAATTACAATTAATATTCAACTTCATGATAAGTTTGTTTAATTTATAAATGTTGGTGTATTCAAAACTGTTGATACAGCCAACATGGGTGATATAGTATCGTCATTTTTTTTATTTTCGTTACATCATTTGATGTTTTAGTGTTGAATTCAGCCATTTTCTTTGGTTAACTTATGAAAAAATGACAGACAAAAATGTGAAAATGATGGGATAAATTTAAATTGCTTGGCAAAAAATTCTAACCCACCCTCCCAGGCGTGTGGTTTCGGTCTTCAGTTTTTGAAGCCCCTTCTATAAAAATACTCTGTATTCCAAACAAACTAGTATTCTCCATATTGTATTGATGCTGTTTTCCAGACAAGCCGATTGATCCTGAACAGGGACCTTCAACTAGTAAGGAGACAGAATTCCCAGACAAGGAACCAAATGAAACATCCAAGGGGAAGGAACCTTCAGGAGCAGGGCTTAAGCCTAGACCACAAGGTAGTCATCCATTTGTACCATGTGTGATTGCTAAAAAACCAAAAATATCAATCTCAGAGAAGATTAAAGACAGTAAAATGTTTAAACATTGATACCGAGCTTAGAGAACAAAAAGGAAAAGGCAGCTTACAATACTGCACATGTACAATATTACTTGTGATACTCAAAACACTGGATTAGGAGGATTATAGAAACAGTGTTAAAGCTTTTCAGTTTTGGATTTATTACTTATTTCTATAATGTTTCACTGTATTAGGGATTTTGTGCACATTTGTATGTTTAAAAAAAATGATTTCATTTTAAATTCATAAACTTATTGATTTTCCTCTTGGTTTGTGCCATAGTTTTTTATTGTTGCTACTGATATCGTGTGTCTTTTAGTTCTATCACTTATTTATGAGCAGGAATAAATATAAAGTAGGGATGGGACCAAATATTTGAATATTCAAAAATTGGTTGAATATTCGAATCCAAAATTCATATTCGAATATTCTATTCGAATGCAAAGATACTTCCAAAAAAGTTATAAGTACATGTACAAAGTCACAGTTTTGGTTTAGTGCAGACGACTTCCCTGTATAAGTCATTGTTGGGATAACAGCTGCCATCAGTAAACGAGAAGATAATTGACAAACAGAAGGGTATAAGGAGAGGGACCAATTGTCAATTTACTCTAAATTTATATGTAGATTGATGCAATATGTACAAACCATTTTCAGAAAATAAGTCAAAAATGAAAGTAATATTTTGTGAAACATGAATGGGTAGTGATAAGCATTCAATTTGTTTGATATACAAGATCTGTGTTTTGACAGGTTTTTTAACCTCAGATGGTTTAATACACAGTATCTTTCGACTTCATTATGCCGCAGTTGGCTTTTATTTCAGTACGACCCATGTATCGATATCAATTAGCGACTCCTATCTTAAAAACACTATTGTGTGAATGCCTGATAAAATCAATAATTTGCCGATAAATCGCTGAAAAGGTGTCAAAAACAACACTGGTGCACTCGAGCAGTAGAAGTGAGTTGTTAATAGGGGGCAATAAAGGGATTAGCGATGGTAAGTTTTAGCCAGACAGAGCTTGAATAGCGAATGTTATTATGAACTTACAGAACGTACGTCGTTTTTTACAAATGTCAGGACAAATTGTCGCGTAGCGGGACGCCGGAAAAAAAAGCTGCACTGTCTCGCAGGGATCAGGAAATCTGACATAAAATTTTATTGCTTTATCCATATATTAAATCAATGATTATCTAATCAGAATATAGTTACTCAAATATCAACCAATTTAATCATCGTGGTTCTAAATTCCATAAAAAAAACAGCTATAACAAAAGCATAAATATCATCGATGGGAAGTAATCCAAATCAATTAGAAGTATTGAAATAAATAAGAATGACAGTAATGTGTTTTCCGGAAATATCTTATATCTTATGAGTATGACAATATTCAGTATTTCTTTTAAAAGAAGAACATAATAATGTTTTAGCGATTTTTTAATTATTACTCTCTCCAGTTTTCACAACTGCACATAAAATACGATTTTTAGTGGTATTTGTGGCAATCAGGAATAGCACGTTGCTCCGGACGATCATAAGTTCAGACATAACAATATGACGTTTAAAAACGAATATTCGAATATATTAGAATAAGGACAAATGAATATTCGAATATCATTTTAGTATTCGTTCCCATCCCTAATATAAAGGAATAAATTCTCCAACTCTTTTATAATTTACATTTTTTTTATAGGCATTGTGCAAGGAACATTGCTTATAATTTCTGGTTTGCCATAAACTTCACTGATTACACACAAAAATGCATTTGATCAATAGTGAACTGTTTTAAATTCCATTTTTCTTCATAAAAACTTATGCCAATTTAAGAAATATTATATTTTTATTTCAAGTTAACACGCATTTGAATAAAGCCAAGTGAGTAAGTGCATCAATTGAGGTGCGTTCTGGGAAAACTGGGCTTTATGCATGTGCGTCAAGTCTAGTCTGCAGAGGCTAATCAGGGACGACACTTTCCACTTTAATACATTTTTTGTTTAAAGGAAGTCTCTTCTTAGCGAAAATCGAGTTAAGGCGTAAAGTAACATCCCAGATTAGCCTGTGCTGACTGCACAGACAAATCTGGGATGACACTTTTCGCAAATGCATCAAACCCAGATTTCCCAGAACATGCCTCAAATGATGCTCGAGGATGCAAAACAGGTCAAAACATATGGGGCAAATGGTTAATATAGACTTAAAAAGTACAGTGCCCCAAAAAATTATTGAAACTGCAGGGCCAAATATTCTTCATTTGGTTATTGTATAAAATTATGGTTTATAATGGTTCTGTACTGAGATTGTTCACATAATGCATCTAGGGTAAAATGAGGCCCCACCATTAAAATCTCTGAGACTAAAAGGCTGAATTTTTGCCATGAAAAGAATGTATGGGATACAGAGACAACAAACATGGTTCAAACTGTGCTCATTGGTTAAAAATTAAGCCACCGATAAGGGTAAACATTCAAGTTGGGTTGCAAAGTCTTTGGTTAGAAACCCAATATCTCCCTTCTAAGGGCAGTCTCAAGTGTAGATCTTTATGGAATATTTAATATAATAGTTTTCAAACATGCATCATCATGTTCTTTCTTATTGATCTTAAAGTGTCAATCATGTTATGATCATGTTTTGTTTTTGTTCTCACATTCATGCCTTAGAGTAAATGTATTGGGCACATTACTTCAGTGGTGAATTGTACTTTCCTCTATATGAATGTGACTGTGCATATGTCATTGTTTTGAGACAATATTATGCAAATTCCTATGCTCAGAAAAAAA
This sequence comes from Dreissena rostriformis, assembly GCA_007657795.1. Lineage (NCBI taxonomy): Eukaryota > Metazoa > Mollusca > Bivalvia > Myida > Dreissenidae > Dreissena > Dreissena rostriformis. The sequence continues at coordinate 22,757 of VMBQ01004174.1, read as the reverse complement.
ATTAACATGTAATACAATTGATATTCAATTGATCTTGTATGCATATTTCAATTGTCATCAAACATATGTTAAAAACAAATTCAAATTTCCATATAATTGTGTTTGTTAGTGTATTTGTGATATGTATGTTTTTATTTCTGAGAATAACATCTTAAAATTAAAAATGGATTTTGTTGTTTATTGATATAGAAACCGTCCCCGCAGTACAATCAGCAACAAAATCAGACGTGTCCTCGTCAAAGGTAGTCGATCAACCATGGCAGGAGCCTGTTACCATAGAGGACAAGGACCAGTCCAAGTGTGCTATGGACGATGTGACCTCGAAATCCGGCAATCAGAATCATATCACTGTTGTGTGTTGTGGCGAAAAGTTGGGCAGCAAAGGGTCGAAGTTGAGACTGCTTGCTGTATTTTCAAGACCGAACATATACATCTATAATTTGAATGATGGAAATCATGACTTGCTTCAAGAGGGTGATGTTCTTAAAGTGCTGAGGTCTAAGGCAGTTACTAAGGTAAGATTATGATGACAGATTTACCAAAGCATATTCAGTTTATTAGGACTGTAAGTTTGGAACCTACTCAGTGAAGGAAATATTCCCTTTAAAGGGTGCATGCAAACTCTTAATTTTAGATAGATCCAACAAGGTTAAGAACTTAATGTAAAATTTGTTTGGCATTGAAAGTGAGAAATCAGTTGAAAGGAAGTCAAATCTTATCTCTGATTACAGAAATATAAGCAGCGTAATGGAAAAACTGGGCTAAAAGTGATATAAGACGCATTTTACACTGTTGAATTGAGCTGAAAAGAATTAACAGGTCAAAAGAATTAGTTAAAATGTGGTTGCTGACCATTTATCTGCAACTCATCTTGCTACCAGTTGTTTATAAAAAATATATATTATATTCAATATTTTACATGATTGTCCCAGTCCTTAAAGCCGAGCCGAACTGTCTTTTTTATAAGAATCAGAGTTAGTGTTCGTGTGTCGTATGATAGATATCGTTGCAGGAAATTAAAATGATCCGTAAAACAAAATTGTGTGATTGTGTCGTATGAACAAATCTGCACTAAAACTAAATTTAGATTCACATCGTACATCAAATCATTTCTTTTGTCAGTTGTTTAAACCAAAGTACGGTTGATATTCAAATGCATTATTTTTCTCTTTCCGGGATATTGTTTTAGTATGTTGATGTTGCATTAACAAATATAAGTGTATATGAAATGAAAACACCAAAAATAAACAACGGTTGCGATAGACACCTATAAACATAGCATATACTGTTAGATGCGTCTAATATAACTTTAATGCATGTGTGTTAAGTGTCATCCCCGACTAATCTGTGCAGCCTGTACAGGCTTATCAGGGACAACAGTTTCTGTTTTATGGAATTTGACGTGTGAAGGAGGTTTCTTCTTAACGAAATCTAGTGAAGGCGAAAAGTGTCATCCCTAATTAGCCTGTGCAAACTGCACAGGCTAATATGGAACAACACTTTACCCACATGCATTAAAGCAAGTTTTCACAGACAAGCTTTGTATGATAATTAATGCAACTCTGAGTCTCATTCTCTTTCAACTGAATAAATAATTTTATTTAGTTAAATCAATGCTGACATTTTTAAAGGTATGTTCAGCCAACAAATATTGTTTCCTCACACTGAAGAGTTTCATTGTTCATTATTTGCACAATACATATACGTGCTCTGATGAAGTTTGAAGCATACTGTATTTGTTCATATACATCTTTAGAAAACTATTAGCAAATTATTTTTTTTTAATAAAAAAAGTGTTATTTACAGGTTCTGCACAACGTGAAAGAGACTTCACACGGTTTGCTGAGGGAATATGACCTGTTGTTTGATGGATCTCCAGTATGGGACATTGCAGTAAGAGACTGAGTAATCTTATTATTGGGATATAAAATATTTTAAGCCCCCTCCCCCCCTTTGCAGAAGGCGTCATATAGCAGTTGCTCCATATGTCTGTATGTCCGTGCCAAAATTCCTGTCTCAGCCATAACTTTGCCATATATTGATGGACTTTGAAATAACTTGGCACAAATGTCCGCCATCACAAGACAATATGTCGCAGTGTAACCTCTGTCTGCATACCTCAAAGGTCAAGATAACACTTCAAAGGTGAAAGTTGGTCATAAAAGCTGGAAAATATCTGTTTTAGCCATAACTTTGCCATATTGTAATGTACATGTATTTTGAAATAACTTGATTCAAATGTGAAACATTATGAAAGGACCTGTCTTGTGTAACAACCGTCGCTATTCCTCAAAGGTCAAGGTAATACCAAGAGGTCAAAGGTTAACTTTGGCCATAGAACAATCATGATACGTGGCATGTAACACTTGTCTCCAAACCTCAAAGGTCACGATTAGAGTGTTTAAATGTCAAATTTGACCATAAACAACTTGTGTGGACTGTAACTTTGGCATTTATCATGCTATTTTGGGTAACTAACCACTAATGACCACCATGAAAAAACAGCATTTCGTGTGTAAAACCTGTCTCCCTACCTCAGAGGTCAAAATCTTGCTTAGAGGTCAAAGTTTTCCATTAAACAGCTTGTCAGGGCAGTAACCTTGTCATTGGTCATGCAGTTTTAAAAAAAACTACCGCAATTGACTGCCATGAAGAGACTGAGTTTTGTGTGTTTTTCCCCTCTCATTTCCTCAAAGGTCAAGGTCACACTTTGAGGTGGAAAGTCAAATTTGGCTTTAAACAGTATTTGAAGAATCATAGTTAAAAGACCGCTGCCATTTCACATGCTCAAAAATGATGCATTATCAAACTAATTAATTTTTACATTGACATGTGTTGTGTGTCCCACAGTTGATGTTCGAGAAGGTGACGCTGGCCAAGTTGGACCTTGAACAGCTGAAGGAAAACTTTGAGTTTACGCCGAAGTCATTCAACTCGTGGGCAGTAGAAAATGAGGAATGGGCGAGCAAGTTGAACGAGGAGGTTGTGAAGAAAGTTGTCAGACGAGGGAAACTCATGGACAAGCTGTACACTCTGTGCATCAGGTAATTGTTGTCTGTGTTCAGTTTCACACTTTAGTACATCGTCGCTGTCCATGTTCAAGCTTAATTTTGTACTTGGGAATAATGTATAAGAGTTTGATCCAAGATATTGAGTTTAGATATCCAGATATTGTACCTTTAATACAAATTTCGGACAAGGTGAATGAAAATGGGTTTAAGAGGTTTACTTAAACCTTGCTCTGGGGAAAATGGGCTTAAGGCATGTGCGTAAAGTGTTGTCCCTGATAAGCATGTGCGGACTGCACAGGCTCATCTTGACACTTAACACACATGCATTAAGCCCCATTTTCCCAAAACGAGGATCATGTTATCGCACTGGGTGTGTTGCTTGTAGGATTTCTAGTTTAACAGACAAATTACTGATGAGGAATTTGTGCAAGATATTTTATTTGGATCATACAATTTGTAGCATTTTTTGTCACATTTAAAAAGGTTGGGTGTGGGAAAAAAAATCGATTTGCAGACAGATTTGTTCTTTTGCTCAAAATAGTTTAAAATAAAATATATAGTTGGCAAATACATTTTATTCAAAAAGTGTCTCATTCACACAGTCATATACACACACCTGAAGTAACAAAGAAGATAAAGAGTGCGGTATATGCGGCGGCCAATCCCACCGAGGCCGAGGACAAAGAGCTGTATGAAAAGTGGAAGAAACTGACAGAAGAGCGACTAGTTCAGGAAAAGGCGGAAAAAAAAGCTGCAGCAAAACCTGAGGCTCCCAAGCAGCAACAAGCTCAACAAAATAAGAAGGCTGGGAAGGGAAATAAGAAGAAAAAGTGAACATATTTACACCAGAATGCAGTGTTTGTGAAACTTATGTGAAACTAGATTATGAAATTGTCCCACCTGTGTTATTTATGTTTCTGTCATTGAAAAAAAAAACTAGAGAAAGTGAGCATTAAAAATGTGTTTATAGAAGAAGTATAAAATGAGATGTTATGATTATTAGAGGTTTCTTTTATGTTGTTGTTAATGTATTATTGAATATTATAATTTATAACCATTAGACATTAAAATGTATTTCTAGATGTTAAATTGTTAATATTTTCTGTTCTTGAATTGTTTAAAGGAAAATTATATTTAGACATGCAATAGCATCTTTATTTGCAGTTTTTTGTTGAGTTGTGGAATTTTCTGTTGTAATCATACATTTGTTAAAAGTATATTTTTGGTTCGGTTTTGAATGAATTTTTTTATGTCATCTGAGCACAAAATGCTCATGGTGAGCTTTTTTGATTGCCTTTGAAAATATTTGTGTTTAATGATATCTTGGCCAAGTTCAAAAATGGTTTTGGTCTGTTGAAAAGACATGGCCACAAGGTGCGGGCAGTTTTTCATATTTAGCTACATTAGACCTTGTTTACATATTTGGTTAAATTATCGTGAAACTTGCTAAGAACATTATTATGTGCTAATGTAATTGCAAATTGATCAGGGCCTTTGAAAAACATGGCCGCCTGTGGAGTTGGACAGTTGTCTTTATAATGCTATTGTGAAACTTGAAATCAGCATGAAACGTGATCATGACATTTGTTCTCATTACATCTCAGCTCAGAATTCAAAAATGGGTCTGGGTAAAAAGCAATGTAAGAAGCCACATAGATTACACAAACATAACAAAAATTGCTCAAAACAGTCCTTCCAGTCTTTGGTGAGCAATCTAGGGCCTTTGGCATTCTTGTTACAAATATCTCTGAGACTAATAAAAAAATGCATCTGAAAATAAAATGGAAGACAATGGTTATTATAGTTATAAATAGTATTACACATGTATGTAGCATAGACATCTTAACCTGACACTCTTAGCTTTAATCATGTACTGATAATAAAATTGTTGTAATTATCCAAACATCCATCAACAATGCAGATATTTATGGGTTTGCTCATTTTGGTCAGTCCGTACATCAACAACTTGGGTGTCCTGTCTCAAAGACCAACGGTTTTGATCTAATCATCTCCAGCATTCATGAAATAAGTTTGTAATTTAAAAGCTTGGTAATCTGAATTATCAGCAGAATTGTCACAGGAAATGTAGTCTTGTAAATTCAAATTGTTTAACCTTTTCCACTCTAAGCCTATAAGTTTTCATCTTATCTTAACAAAACTTTCTGAAAACATTAAAAAATTTATGTTATATTTCAGCAGTGTAAAATTGTATTGGGGACTGCAGTAATGGTCCCTTAATTTATCAAAAGTTACCTTTTGAAAAGTTATCTGCAACCCCTGTTCAACTTCATCCAAACTTCACCAAAATTAATAATGTAATCGGTTTTAATTTNGGGGGGGGGGGGGGGGATTATGGTTTTTACAAAACTCTTTCTTTTATTTATATTGACTTGCTTGTGCATTTGTGTCACTAGTTTTATGATAAACAAATAATTGTGTTTTTCAATGGGCTAAACTTTTATATACTCGATTTTAATTTGAAAATAAATAAATTTTGTAATATATATAATTATATATTTGCATTTTAAAAGCTCGCAATTTGTTGAGATGTTTTGTTCGTCCGTACTTTTATAGATGTGTAAGCGGACCTTTAAACTTGCTCAAGAGAGCACTGACCCTGTTAGTGAGAGGTTAAAGGTAAGAGTCCGGAAATGGCTGCACGTTTGTCAGAAAATTGCTGAAATTATTTAATTAATAATTAATAGTTTATCATTTAAACTAATTTATACAAGCACTATTATTACCATGTGATCTTAAAGCACAGTTTATTTAGATCCATCCATGTAGTAGTGGAGCACATGTTATTGAACATGAGGCAGTTAAAAGGTCCACTTATATATTTCTCAAAGGATTAGATTGAACATTCAGATGTGATCACCATGAAGTGTAGATATGCAAGACGTAGTATTGCATCTTAAAGATTTTAAAGCATAGTGTACAGTGTGTCGATGTACTACAGTTAAGTTGTCTTAAAACATCTTATATTTGTTTGTATTAATAAAAATAGAAAGTCCTTCTTAGTGGTGTCTTCTGTTTCTGAAATATTGAAGAGACACGAGAGATAGCTCTCTAAAGTATCTCATTAAATGACATGCACAGGTTAGTTCACCATGATTGTGAGAAAAACGAGAAACAAAAACACACAAGTATACAAAAACTTTATTAAAATAATAGTTACACAACGTCTCAAGATGCTGATGATGCAGGTTTCTTATGCAGTTCTTCTTCAGGCAAATCCTCCAAGTGAGATTCTGCCTCTTCCACATCTTCTGTCTGAATATTGAATAAGATTGTGATATAAATTGATCTCCATTCTGGTAAAATGACTGCTTCAAAGATTTGTAGTAGCATATAGTAATTTATGTGTTAAGATGCGTTACATTTATGTATATTTAGTGTTTATCTCACCTTATCAAGAAGTGGTGAAGGTGAGCTAATGTGATCAGACTTTTTTCGGTGTCGTGTTGTGTTGTAAACTTTAACTTCGTTACCGCTCTAGAGTCCACATCTTTGGTTTTATCTTGAATAAACTGGGTCAAATCTTGACAATATCTAGGGCAAGTTCGACTTTGGGTCTCGTGTGTTAAAACTAGATCATCACGTATAAACTTATACAAACCTTGTTACCACTCAAGAAGTAACATTTGTGACTCAATCTTGATGATACTTGGTCAGTGTTATCTTGACAATATCTAGGCCATGCTTGAATCTGGGTCATGTTTATCCAAAAAACTAGGTTCACTCATCAAATCTTAGTAAAACATTGTAACCACTCTAGAAGCTATATTTATTGGGATATCTAGATCAAGTACAAATCTGGGTCACTTGTGTCCAAAAACTATGTAATCAAGTTAAAATTGGACATTTAAATTTTATAAACATCTTGTTACCGCCCTTAAAGGCACATGTATGCCTCAATCTTTGAAATTTGTTCAGAATGTTTATCTTGACTATATCTAGGTCAAGTTTGAATCTGGATCACCTGTGTCAAAAAGTACGTCAACAGGTCAAATCTTAGACAAACATTGTAACTACTTTAGCAACACTATTTATTACTCTATCTTAGTCAGGATGTTTATCTTTACAATATATAGGCCTAGTTCTAATATGGGACAAGTGTTTCAAACACTCTGTCACTATGTCAAATCTTACAAAAACTTTATTACCAATCTAGAAGCCACATTTTTTACTCAATCTTGGTGAAACATGACCGGAAAGTTTATCCTGGGAATATCAATGCAATGGTTGAATATGGGTCAAGTGGGGTCAACAGATCATGTCTTTGACAATTGGCGTACGTTGAACTGACGTGAGTGCTTGATGGCCATCATTTCCCTCTTGTTTTATTTGCTTGTCAATGCTGTTTGTCTGCAAATACTAATTAGAAATATAAAAAGACATAATTTTAAGCTACTAACAAATAAATCGTTTGTTCACATCAGTGCTTTGTCTGATAATTAGGTCATAATAAATATTAAAATTTTAGTCCTAGTTTTTCTTAAGTTCATTCTGGTCAAAACGTTGTTTTGAAAGGTTAATGAGATAGTTGGAGTAATGGCCCTTTTTATACATGTGTATACAAAATATTGTTCAACTTGTGTCGCGTTTAACTCAAAAAGTAATGTTGTTAGAGGGCTTCAACACATATTAACCAGCCTTTGAACATACACACCTTCATATTTTGTTTCATTTTTTTTTCAATACAACCAGAGTTATTTCCTTTTTTTTCCAAATATCATCTTGTTTACTAGGTTGTTTATAACTCCAGAAGTATTGCTTCTAGTGGGTTTAAATTTACAATGGTTTAAACAGTTTGTGATCTTGCGCACATTCATATCTTGGTTCATTTTTTTTTTTCATTACCATAGTTTTGGCCCCTGTTTGCAAAAAAGTCACATAATTAGGTAATTTGTGTCATGCTTTATTAAAAGTATAGTTTTAACAGGGATAACACTGCACACCTTCATATTTTGGGTCATTAATTGTTATATTTGTGCAGTGTTCAGACCAAAAGCTGAGAGTTGGAGCATGAGTATCATACTATCACATTTCTAGTTGGACTGGTGTCTTATGTTTCCATCTGTTTGATTGTTCTTCAGATTCGGCTACCCTGATCCGTCATACCTGGAAAGAGTGACTTATGAGTTGAAAGCTAAGGGAGTTACACATGCTGACATCAATCAGAATGATAAACTGGAATGCTTTCTTATTTCTGACTAGAACTTGACAATGTTGATTATTGTTAATGTATGTTGTGTCAACATGTCAATAATTGAGACAGTAATGAAATACATTTAACAGAGAGCTAAACTGTCATATCTAATGTTATTGACCATATAAGTATGTGCTTTTTCTGTTTTTAATAGTGTACACACAACTAATTAGTAATTAGTAATTATGAAGATAAAAGTCTATTTTCCACTGAAGTTGTAACTTATAATATGCCAATATAATTAACTTTCTTTCACGTTTACCGTCCAAGAAAACTTAAATAATCATGATGATCACTGAAGTTTGATATTGCTTTTATAATAATTGTTAGTGTTGTATATAGTTTATTTAGTATTAATATACATTTTAGCTTTGAGCAGGAAGTGCTCAATGTGAGCCAGTGTGATCACTTTATGTCCAACATGGCATGGTGTGGTGTGCATCATCAACTTTTAGATTGTTACCTGTCATAACCAACCTAGTGGCCACATTTTTAATCTGATCATGATTACACTTGGTCAGAATGTTTATCTTGGCAATATTATAATTAGGCGGATTTCCAAATTGGATCAGGTAGATCCGCTTAAACAAGTTAACCAGGTCAAATCTTAGAAAAACCTTGTTACCAATCAAGAGGCCACATTTATGACTTTATCTTGGTTAAGCTAAATCAGAATGGTTTATATCAAAGTAGAGCTCATATGTGGGTCATGTGCTTCTTAATAAAACCTGGTCAGACTGTTAATATTGACAATATCTAAACCATGATTGAATCTTGATCATGTGCGTCTGGAAACTAGGTCATTAGGTCAGATCTTTTAAAAGTCATTGCTACTCTATAGGCACCATTTATGACTCAAGCTTTATGAAGCTAGGTTAGAATGTGTATCAACGCAAAGTTTTAATCTTGGTCAGTTGCATCCAAAATATATGTCAACAGGTCAAACTTAAAGAAAAACTTGTTACCAGTGTAGAGGCAACACTTATGACTCAGTCTTGATGAAACCTGGCCAGAATGTTAAACTTGACAACATGAAGGCCATGTTTGAATCTTGGTCAAGTGGGGGTCAGGTCTTCAACAATTGGTGTGCCCATCATGACCCTCTTGCTCTATAATACTTGTGTTACTAGCTAAACAATTGGGGTTTAACGTTTTTTACCTTGATTTGAATTGCATTTGTGGTGAGTGAGGTCAGGGGGAACATAAACTAAAATATAAAATATTTTATTACGTATTAAATAGATTGTTTTGTTACTTGAAATTTAAGCTATTCTCATTTACATAAAAATTGTAATTTAATTTTAATCATCGGAAATAGTTTATGTTTTTCTTTTTAAATTTGCATCCTTGATTTTATGTTGCTATGCAACACCTGTTTAGATAACAAAGTGTGAATTCTGCTTGTCCATTCAAAAATCATGTTGTTTGGTAGAAATTAATCGGATACTAAGATTGCATAACATAATTACTACACTGATTATAAGTAACTTTAACTTACTAATGTAAATATTTTTATTTTATCTTCGACAGTGTTGAATTATACCTTTATTTAATGATAACTTGGCAAGCATTGTGTATTCTGAGTAGGAATTGGTGCAGTCAATCATTATAGATGCTTTGTCTCTTCATTGCATCTATAATTGATGCAGTAAAAATATTTATTTAAACAGCATACTTTTATGTTGTATATATTGCTTATACCCCATAACTGGATGATTTTAACAGCATTATGATGCTTTAACTATGTTGTATTTATTAATAAGCACATTACGTGTCTGTTTACCTGAGGCTGTCGTATAATTGTAGAAATAGGGTGGAATCATCCCTATATTTGGAACTGATTTTATCTATTAAATGTATTGTTTTTATTTTGACCTTGCAGTCAAGGATAACCCATGAAAGTGCAAGACTTATTTCCAATGGGGTCCTTTGGTTTTGCTGAAGAGACAGCGGGTATAAGAGACAGTTTTTGAGATACAAGGAATCCGGGTGCGATACCCTAGCTCTTTGCGAATAGATCCCTTGGTTCTTTTACGTGCTCAGTGTATAGCACTGATACACGCGAGCATTGTCTGGGTTTCATACCAGTACATCTCTAGTTGGGTGGGAAACACTTGAAGCATTTCTGAAATTTCCAGTGCACTAGCCAGGGATTGAACCCACGACCGCTGGAATGGTAGACCAGTGTTTTACCACTCGACTACTGTACGAAATGTTTAATTAACGTTAAGTAATGCGTGTATAAGTGGGTCATAATTAAAGTAAACTTACGCAAAGGTTGCGATTTGTTGACGTTTAATTAACCTTGCTGACAAAGTGTGTGCGTTTGTTAGTGATGTTTACAATTTAGAAGGTTTTAAAGGGTTTTGCGGCAGATTTATATATCGGTGAGATTTCAACCATACCACCTTTATTATTCTATTCTGTGGATATTGTGATGTTTAACTACTTGTTTTCAGGTACATTCTGGACCTGTTTTATATAATTTATGCAGTTTTATTTCCAAAGAATTGGATTCATATCAAAAGATGTTTATTATGCCCCCGGATCAAATGATCGATAGTATATTGTTTTTGGCCTGTCTGTCATTATGTGTGTCTGTCCCAAAACTTTAACCTTGGTCATAACTTTTGCAATATTGAAGATAGCAACTTGATATTTGGCAATTGGCAAGCATGTGTATCTCATGGAGCTGCACATTATGAGTGCTGAAAGGTCAAGGTCATCCTTCAAGGTCNCCCTGTGACCTTGACCTTGAACTTGAGGTCAGCGTTCAGGTTTCGCAATCTGCGACCGCGAATCGAAAAAGGCTCATACCTTCTGTGTCCCTTCAGATATTGCTTTCATATTTAGTACGCATGTGTATCTGGACAACACCTTTCCATGCGCATGAAATTTTTGAACTTGGGGTCCGTGTTCCGTTTTGGAAATCTGCGACCGCGATTCAAAAAAAGCTCCTAACATCTGTGTCCCTCCAGATATTGCTTTCATATTTGGTACGCATGTGTATCTGGACAAGATCTTGCGATGCGCATAAAAGTTTTGACCACTGTGACCTTGACCTTGAACTTAGGGTCCGGGTTTAGATTTCGAAATCTGCGACCACGACCCAAAAAAGGTTCATACCTCCTATGTCTTGAGCTTTACTTTAAACATTACATTTTTTTGATAGATTTCTTTTATGCCCCCGGCATCTACGATGCGGGAGGCATATAGTGTTTGTCCTCTCCGTCCGTCCATCCGTACGAAAATCTTTGTAAACCCATTTTGACCATTTCGTCTGACATCAATATCGCTTGCTACAGAGCTTGGATACTTGCATGGATGTTGTCTCTTATCAACCTGCACACACCAGCATCACCCAACCTCATTTTGACCTTGACCTTATTTTGGGCTAAGACTTATTGAAATGGGCCAATTTCTTGGTTAATCCATTACCATCAGGTGACACATCCGACTCGCGGAGTTCTAGTTATTCTATTATATGGGTTCTTCGGTTTTTAGTCATCTTTGACTATTGGTCTGCAACCTGAGTATACCTTATTATCAGCTTGCAAGCATCATTCCTAAATCAAAGTGCTTGAAATGTTAAAACTTCACATATTAGCCATTAATTGATCCCTTATATGTCAGCATATGTCATGAGTAATTGCTATTACTAAAGGTATGCTGGATTCAGCTTTAATAAATTATAACATGCAAAATTAAAATGAAATATGAATTGTATAAAAAAAAATCTTTATGTAGCTTATTTATTACAAATCTGTTATAATATGGTTCACTGAGTTTGGAAGGAAATGATGTGCAATAAAGGACAGGAGCAAAGTGAAAATGGCTCTATGCAACCAGCATAAAACCAGAACCGCCTGCGAATAAATTGCAGGCTGTTCAGGTTTTATGCTGTTTGCTGCTCATCTGTATATAAGGGTTGGAAATGAAGCCTTTAAAACTTGAATCTATTGAGAAAGGTCTTTATTTTTTTAATTTGATTTTCTAAGGGACTACAAACTAAGGGACTACAAACGGGTCAAAATGCGTATCTGAGCACTAAAGGGTTAATGACAGTTAAGGCACTTGATAATGGATGTTCACTGTAGCCCGTTACTTAGTCACGATGTAAGGGATGTGCATGCCCGTATGTTAATGCATTTGTCTGGCACATTTACAAAATTTGACATTCGCCTTTGTGTACTTCCAAGATATATCTAAATATCAAACAACTTGTTGTACTTGAAGGGATATTCTATGAAATGTTGGATATGACTTCAACATGTTAATATACTGGGTAAATTAAGACTGACTTATACATGTTTATGCATGAGGAAACATCATTTCATCATTATCATGCGGGGGGATGAGGGGGTATATTGTTTTGCTGGTTGTCCGTCAGTTGGTCAGTCTGTCGCTCTGTTGGTAGACCAGTTTGTTTCCGATCAATAACTTGTGAATGGATTGGCCTTGGACAGTAGATGACTCCTATTGAAGTTGTGGTCACTAGGTCAAAGGTCACTGTCGCAATAAGTGTGAAAATTGTTTCAATCAATAACTCGTCAACGAATTTACCAATTGGCTTTATAATTGGCTTCACATGTGCATTGGCCTTGGAAAGTAGTTGACCCCTATTGAAATTAGGGTCACTAGTTTAAAGGTCAAGGTCACTGTCACAAAAAGTGTCAAAATCATTTCCGATCAATAACTTGTCAACCAATTGAGGGATTGACTTGATACTTCACATGTGCATCTGCCTTGGACAGTAGATGATGTTATGTGTATAACCTACTATTTGTTGCAGAGTTATTTGCCCTTGATTTTATGATCAATGTTAAGTAGCAAACTGTTGCTACTGCTTGAATTGAGGAAAAAAAAAATTGTCATTTCCAATGACTGTTCTAGTTATTATTGGCCTTAATATTCTTATTGACTTTTGCAGGTGGAAGCAGCAGAATAATCCACAAGGAGTCACCTATAGATGATCCCAAGAAGCGCAAACCTGACATCACCCTGGCCAAAAACATCCTGAACTGGCAGCCCAAGGTAAGCCCTGGCCAACACATAAAGTCATAGAGTGGCTTTTCATCTGTTAAAAGTGTTATGCTTGTGTACTTCTTATCAATTGCAAAATATTCATTTAATTTTACAATTGACTCACTGAAACTCCATCTTTATGTATTCTGTACCTTGTAGAATAGACCAGTTTCACAATAATACCACTGTTGCTATTTTTAGATATCATGTGACGCGTCGAATTTCAGAACGAAGCTGAACGTGTAACAGTCTTTATCGGAGAATATTGATGATTATGTACCAGTAAATTGTTTACATTCGGGATTTTTATGAGCACTGACGTTGATTGAAATAATGTCAAACATGTACATACATGCACGTGTTTATTCAATAAATTGAGAAGTAATTATAAAAGAAACATTCTAACACCTAAATAATAAATTAAAGGCATAATATTTAGTACCATTAGTGTATATATTATAAATTGTATTCCATCTTTATACAAATACGAGTTACACATTAACATCAGAGTTAATGTGGTCTGAAGACTTAACATCGATTATTACACAAAGATATACATAAGTCGTAAAATACAATTCATAGTATTATATAACTATAATTATGCCCCCCTTCGAAGAAGAGGGGGTATATTGTTTTGCACATGTCGGTAGGTCGGTCAGATGACCCCTATTGATTTTGAGGTCACTAGGTCAAAGGTCAAGGTCACAGTGACTAGAATCGTCCCTAAATTATTTTGACAAACCGGTTAGTTGTTTCACATAATGTTTACATCCGGAAATTCTTTTCTACAACTAAAATTTACCTAAACTGTAAACACAATATGTACATTTATATATAATAATGGGCAACTGTTAAAATTTACTTCCAACGTGGAACTTCTAAAGAACGAACGCGGTAAGCCTGTGGAGTGTACGACATTAGCCCTCTAGGACATTAGCCCCTAGGACATTAGCCCCCCTAGGACATGAGCCCCTTAGGACATAAGCCCCCTAGGAAATTTGCCCCTTAGGACGGTAGCTCCTATCTATTTTTAAATTCATTTTTTAGGTTTCATCTTTTTTTTAATTAAATGCAATTAAAAGATAGAAAATGATATTAATATTAAGATGACATATCTTTAAACAAAATATTCTATTGGTTATACCTTGAGCAAGGCTGGATTATTTTTTTTTTAAACAGCAACAATAACACAATATGTTACTTATGTATCTAATTGTAAGGTAATAAAAATGCCCGTTTAAAAAATGTCATATTCATTTGTGATAATAATTACCAGGATAGCAATAATGTAGGAACCAATGTCGGGGGTGTCAATATAATGTATGAACGAATCTCCGGGCTGTCAAAATAACGTAGGAACGAATGTTAGGATTGTCAAAATAATGTAGGAACCATTGTTCGGATTGTCAATATAACGTAGGAACAAATGTGGGCCTGTGTCAAAATAAGGATATGAACAATTGTCCGTGGGAGCGAATGTCCGGCATTCACTACTATTATGAATAAACTGGCTAATATCTATACAGTATTTAGTTTCTGACAATCTGTTTGGAAAACTTACTTTCAATTTGAGTATTTGGTGTTAAATAAGTCACAGAAATGACTACGCAATACTACTACCACGAGAAGACACGGAGGTATCATAAATTGTGTTCAANAAAAGATTATTGATAGATTGTTGATTAAATACCGCGATAAAAATGCTCAAACGAAGTGTCAAAATGTGTGCAAATTATTGAATAAAAGCAAGTACTTCAATCAACAATATTTATTTAATGTATTAACACTTAAAATAGGAGGTATATATAACTGCTTATTATGACAATGTCATCTTGTGTTGACAATATCATTACGTCGCAAAAATTTAAAAAGAGCGAAGGGTTGAAATCAGATGCGGCAGTGCATGGCACTGTAAGAAATGGATATGCGTATATTATAGAGTCCGTGTTATGCGGTATTAATTGCAAAATTGGATATATCGGAAATATACCAACCGAAAAGCACTTCATAAGAAGACCGAAAAGCACTTAATTATCTCTATACAGATAAAAAAATCCGTTTCTAATGTATAAACCGGTTTAATTAGTTATAAATGGTTACAGTTCATGTATAAGTATACTACATCTTGTTTATTATGAGGTAATAATGCCCAAACTTGGATATATCGGCGATATACCAACCGAAAAGCACTTCATAACAAGACCAAGAAGCACACGTTTTTGCTTAAATCAACAAATTATTAATATATGTTTTCTCTGAATTTATTAAAAATGGTTTATTTGTGATTTATATATGTATATAGAATGATAGTGGATAGTATACTTCATCTTGTTTATTATAAGGTAAAGCGTTCATGCTTGACATATTTATAAAATAGCATTGTTTGTGTGTGAAACAATCGGAATTTGACCTTTAATCTGATGCAATCCACAATTTTGTTTAGTGGCCGAGCGCAGAATACTGATGGTGTAGACGCGAGAGTGCTTTTCGGTGGCATAAACATACTTTTGAGCTTTATATTTAAACTTAAATAAATATTAAACCAAGTCGTTATTGACTAAATACACATATACATCTTTTTAATCCATTAAAAACAGCCCTTATAGCTTACTTTCATGTATATATAATATAGAGAAATTGAGTGCTGTTCGGTGTTTTCGGTGATTGTATGGACCCGTTAAAACGCACGATTGCACTTAACTGAAAAAAATACTTATTTGTTAAAAAAAATCATGATACCTATAGAACACTCTCACGAATGAGCGAGCTCCCCACTTTATCCCATTTAAAATGGTGAAATATTTATTAAGACATCCTTAAAAATGTTATCTGGGTCGCGCGTTATTCTCCCAACACAGATCTTAAAAAGTCACGTGGTATAGGCACCGTCTAAGAGTGGTAACAAGGTTTCTCTAAGATTTGACCGGATGACCTCCTTTTTGGACGCACATGATCATCATTCAAATTCAGCTTAGATATTGCCAAGATAAGCATTCTGACCAAGTTTCATTAAGATTGAGTAACAAAAGTGACCTATAGAGTGGAAACAAGGTTTTTTAAGATTTGACCTGGTGACCTAGCTTTTAGATGCACTAGAACCAGATTAGAACTCGGCCTTGATATTGTCCAGATTAACATTCTTAACAAACTTTCATCAAGATTGGATGAAAAATGTGGCCTCTAGAGTGGTAACAAGTTAAGTCGACAATGCACACAGCACGAAAACAGACGCCAGACATATTATAATCACAATAGCTCACCTTGAGCACTTCATGCTCAGGTGAGCTAACAAGAGCACCGCATAGCGGGTGCCAACGCTCGGCTGTGGGTGCTTGGATTTATTTATTTTTACCTTTGACCTTGAAGGTCATCATTCACCTTGACCTTTTCACCACTCAAAATGTGATGGTCGATGAGATACACATGAAAATTTTTTATTGCAAACCATAGGCTGGGTACCTTGACCGAGGGATCAGGGGTACCATCGGGTCCAACGTTGTACACTGTGCTTCGCACCTTTGTTGCTAGTCTGTTGTTGATCTTTATAGAACAAGAGATGTGTTCGTCAGAAACACAATGCCCCCTNTATCTTGTGTTGACACTATCATTACGTCGCAAAATGTTAAAAACAGCGAAGGGTTGAAATCAGATGCAGCACTGTGAGAAATGGATATGCGTATATTATAATGTCCGTGTTCCGAGGTATTAATGGCCAAAATTGGATATATCGGAAATATACCAACCGAAAGTTGTAAATCGTTTTTAAGTAAAATATATTTTTTTTAGATTTCATTCTAGAAGTTAATATAATAACACATATTAACGGCATGTGAATTATATGATGCGTTTTGTTTGATGACAAAGTCTCGCATAGTATGGATTTATGACTGAGATATATTTTATATATTGTATTTTATATTGTAAAACCTTATTAAGCTTAAACAATCCATATGTGCAGAGGCTACAAGGAACTTAATCAAATATCCTCTTCATAACACTTCATGCATGCGCATCAATAATCATACAATAATGGTTAAACAATTTTTAATATCAAAAACGAATTATTAAACATCTTCTAGCATTGTACGCCGATAATAATAATAATTTAAATATAACTGGTTCACTCATGGAAAATCTCTTTCAGATAGTAGAGTTGGTGCTAATGTTTTTATTCGATTCGAATTATTAAAAATAATACATGTTGTATGTGCTGCAGAAACAAGACTATAATGAAGTGCGAATGTATGTACATATGTCAATAGTCATACGTTGCATTTTGACTATTGTTATATTTACTCACATCTTCAGGCATAAATTGTCGAGATAAACACCGTAGTATTAACTAAGCTTTATCAACACAAAGCTGTCACTCGCATTTTAAGAACTTTCTTTAGTTTACCTCATGACGCCATTATACGCTTATCATGATTTTCTGCAATTTTATTTTGTTAAACAAACACTTATTAAATAACTGATCGCTGATGCCCGTATTTCAGGTTTTTTAAGCGTCGGTAAATAAACTTACATACATTCAACACTTATCTAGTATATTACAATGTACATTGAAATATGTAAGCAACAGATACATATCTTGAATTTGTTATGGTGTACAAATGTCCGCTAATGATCTTACTTTTTCACAGAGAAAATGCTATTTTCTGTAAGTTCATATAAACACTTGCAGTGTGCTTGCACGTTTGCTGCACGAATTTTCCTCAAAAGGCAAATCCGCGTCATTAAGTCCAGAATTGGGTTTTAACTCTTTCAGTGCTGGAACCGAATTTTGAATGCCTTTGTAAACAGTTTGGATCCAGATGAGACGCCACAGAACGTGGCGTCTCATCAGGATCAAAACTGTTTGA
Organism: Dreissena rostriformis; assembly: GCA_007657795.1. Taxonomy (NCBI): domain Eukaryota; kingdom Metazoa; phylum Mollusca; class Bivalvia; order Myida; family Dreissenidae; genus Dreissena; species Dreissena rostriformis. The sequence continues at coordinate 4,647 of VMBQ01004174.1, read as the reverse complement.
TATTCTGATAGTATTCTTTGAAAAAAAATAATCAAAGAAATGCTAATTTTAGAAATTCAGCAGACAACATTTTAGCAGACAACAATTTTCCCAGCATGCAAAGAGTTAAGATACTTTCACTTTCAAAATCAGTTATCAATTATATAATTAATATATTAAAGATGTAACATGTGTATGTTTAATTAATACAATTACATATACAGTTAAGAATGTTTAATATTTCACGCCACTAGATATATATCCCTTATACGAGTTACAAATATTATTTTTATAAGTAAAACTAAATGGCTGCAACAATCTTCGAGTTCATTTTCGTTTTTGCAATACTTCATGTATTGTTATTGCCAGTGTTATATGAAATGCCAATATATGTTATTAATTAAAGCTTAAATTTGCAATTTTGAGGCGTTTTACTCTTACAAGACACGCCAAAAATGTAACGTCCCTACAGAAAATGTGCAATGTTTAAAACCTTGTCAATCTATTATTTTGCATAGTGTGCATAATTAAAAAACAAAACTTGAACGAATTTCAACAACTAACGAATGAAAAAAAAGATAGCATACCCTATTTGTCATCACAATTATTGTTCGGAACACATATAACGGCTGCTCTAACAATACTTTTTTAATACAATCAAGAGGAAAGAATATACAAACAGATTTTTACCCCTACAATGGTATTTTCGGGGCAATAAACAGCAGGCGAATATGATGTAAATAGTCTTTTTTTACAGCCAGGCATCGCCTGTCTAGCAATTTCGTGTTTCGGTTCTATAGAGATTGGCTGATAATATATCTAACTTAACATAATGATCATGATAACTCGATACTCCTGGCTGCATGACTAGAATTTCGCTTTTGCCTCCTCGATGGGACACCTTGGAGACTCTTCTATGTAACAAAACATATTTTTACTAAATAATAATGTTTATAAAGTGTCTCTATTTTTTTTACTGATGTTGATGCTAACATCCATATATATCGTTTATGTTTGTGTTTACCTGAACCATTGTTTATATATAGTTATATTGTGTTTTGATCTTCGCATCTTGTATATGGAGGTATAAAAGTATAAAGTATATATTATTTTTTGTTGTTGTGGACAAAAAGTATCTCGCACCGTTCAATACAACATATTTGAGTCATATGATTCGAATAACATAAGTAACGTAACGGACCTCTCTTTAAAGACATGAATAGTTGACTTCCGCTCCGAACTTACTGTTTACGTTTTAAGAATAATCACGTGCCGCGAAGAAACATTTCTTTTTCAAATAACGTCAAGAATTATCAAACTAAAACAATTTTATTTAAATAAATAAAGGCCACCGGCCCCCCAAAAAACAACACAATATTCAATCATATAGTTGCCTCCTAACTACTTGTATCATTATGTATTATACATTAAATAGATATACATATAAATACAAATAATAAATTGATGTTGTTTAACAGATGGTGAACAAAAGTTGTGACTTTATGTGTAATTGTGTCATTAGTTGATCCCATTAATGAATATAAATCAGATACTGAATTCCCACCATTGTAACAATTAAAAAGATATTGGGTACGGATTTCTCAATGTTTTAAACAATGGAAAAAATATATTTATGCTGACAATACGTTGTGTAACTAAAATCTTTGTAGCAACATTTTTTATCAAAACATTACACTTTTAATATAAGTAGATATGTGACATTCTTTTTTATAGCAGAACTTTGTGCCACATTTATCTTCTTCAACGAATAAAGTAATGTCGCAATTTGGTGTAAGATCATTTTAAATCACATTTAATGACTACCACAGATAAAATGCTGTATAAAACACATAATAAAATATAAATGCTGACCACATTATTGTCACTAATTATGTTCTGTTCAAAACATTAATAAAATATAATCTGGATTAAGTGTTAATGGGGATTAAGACAGTTAATATTATTAGATAGATGGTCACACCGGCACGCATGTGGTCCACCGCAAAAACCACACATACCGGGTACTCTTTAATACCAACATCATTGCGTGCCACTGCCGATGCATTATTTGGTTAGTAACAAAATAGAACAAAACTTCTTCTTCAAACATTTGAAAAAATAGCAACGAATGTCAACATTAAAAGCGTGTATACGTTTAAATATGGATATCAAACGAATAATTTCATGTCATGTTTAATACAATTAAATAGTACAATCAAAACCTTATTTTTGGATGAAATGGTTGAAAACATGGAACCTGGTAATACCCCCGTCACACCGGACTGGCGTCCTTACTGCGTCCTTACGGCGACCCAGGTCGCGATGAGGACGCCATAGACGCCGGAGAGACGAAGTAAGGACGCAAGTGATTTGCTCAGGACGCGAGCCCACAACGACCACTTTGAACATGTTCAAAGTGGTCGCCGAAGTCCGGCGTTTTNTTATTGATGACTTCAAATGAACCAGTTATTGATGACTTCAAATGAACCAGTTATTGATGACTTCAAATGAACCAGTTATTTCGGGGGGTTTCGCCAGTTTGTCAGTTTTTGTCCTTTTTCAGTTGCAGTTTATTACAGTTTACTAGTTTTCCCTGAAAACAAACCAACTCTGAGAAATTCACTGGATGCGTGCTCGGTTCTCAGAAAGAACTCCCTGTCCCTGTTTAGGAAACATCTAATGTGAATGTCCTTGGCATGTGGATGGCATTTGAGTAGAACAATCATACATTATACTGTATGGCAGTCTGTTTTATAACACATAAACAATATTCAGAATCTGAAAGTGCGCATTATATAAAATAAATGTACTTATATATTGGTCCATTTTCAGGGCTTTTTCTTATCATTTTGGGAATATTACCAATATTCTGTTTCAGGTGAAGGTGATGGATGGAGTGGACAAGACCATAGAATATTTCCGTGAGGAGCTGCGCTACTCCAATATGCTGCCAAACAAGCATGTCTGATCACCTTCTACTCAACAATACACTCAAAGCTTAGAGCTCAGAAGACCAGAGCCTTGAAATTTCAAACAGAAGTCCCAACTTTCAACTGTCCTAACATACTTTTTTTATTATCCATTTGGAAATCATTATTTTTATATTAATTTTGTTAAGGTGTCACAAGATTTCTAACCCTAATAAAAAAATATTGTTAACTGAACATAACATAAACAGTCACATTTCAAAGGAAATTTATGAGATTGTGATATGAACTTTTTTTTAAGATGATGAAATTTACTAAAAGGTTTTATAGATACAAGCCTTTTTATACATACCGGTATGTAGTGTTGTATACTGTGTATTGTTAAAATTTATGAAAAGTAGCTTATTTAATTTGATTCAGTTTTTAGAAACAATGTATTGTGCTTTTGTTGATTTTCATTTATTGATATTGCTTTATTAGCAACGATATAAGCAAAACTTTGCATTTGTGTCTCAATGCTACAAACATTCTGGCAGGAAATACCAATAAATTCAAGTCAACAAATCTTCAATAGATGATTGATTTTAATTTTGCAAATACTTTGGTAAATTTAACTTTTTAGCTGAATTGAGCAAATGGGNCGGTCCATTGCATATGTAGGCTACCATGCGTACATAGTCTAACAGCGCTAAACATAGATTTTAATGAAACTCCACTGGAATGATCATTGGGTGATCCTATTTCAAAGTTGTTCAAATTGTTCCGGTCCATTGCATATGTAGGCTATCATGAGTACATAGTCTTAACAGTGCTAAACATAGATTTTAACTAAACTCCACCGAAATGATCATTGGGTGATCCTATTTCAAAGTTGTTCAAATTGTTCCGGTCCGTTGCATATATAGGCTACCATGCATACATAGTCTAACAGCGCTAAACATAGATTTTTAAAATGGAAACGTTATAAATCTTCTCTGAAACTGCAACAGTAGGGGTTGAATATTTTGTGTGTTCTATCATCTAATGGTCCTCTACTTATTTTGTTAAAAACATCAAAGCGTCGAAATCGGTTTGCCCTGCTTTTTATTTAACATAAACTATGATATCACGAGGTTAGGCAGTTTTCCTTACGTGCTACCTTGTGAACACTCTAAAAGTTTTTTTCCCCAGTCAACATGAAACTCGCTCAGAACATTTGTTTTTATGATATCTTAGCTGATTTATCAAATGACTGTAGAAACATTACAAAAGTTGCTCAGAATTGTTTAGTTCCTTCAGGTCCCAGGTAAGCAATCTAGGGCCTCTTGTTTAATGTTATAATTGCAATTGCTAGTCATACAATTAATTTATTTTCATTATATGAAGTAAAGTGCTAGCAAACATTCAGGCACTCTGTAACTAGCCTGTATGGGGTAGCAACGTGTCCACCTTATGATAGTGTATGTTCTGTATAGTTTTTCTGTAGCCTAAAAATAAGATTATGGTGTTCCATAGAAGGTTTCATACTGGAGCTATTTTAAATGTACAAATACTTCAGAATTTGTTTTGTAAATGTACAGTTTCTCCATAATCAGAAGGTACGGGGATTGTGGGCCAATGTGGAAAACAAAATACCGTTTTAAAAATAATTTATTATGTAAAAATGTCTTTGAATACAAGACATGAAATGACTAGAAAGAATACCAAATTTTGAAAACTCAAGTAAAAAATGTTAACTTCGAGCTTTTTAGTTATTTCAATT
>VMBQ01004173.1:72087-86650 GCA_007657795.1 Dreissena rostriformis | reverse complement strand
ATATAGTGCATAATATTACATAATACATAATACAAAGATGGATCAATGATGATACAACAGCCTATTAGTAATAATATACTTTATAAAAAACATAGTAATAGGCAAACATCTAATGTATATGTAAATATGTTTATGTTTTATATATCATAAAGCAGTTTATTATTTAGACCGTTAGGAATCATAGTTTTTAATTTATGTATCCAATATGTTTCTTTGCATAAACGGTCTAGATTGTTTTGAACAACATCAATAGGTACAAAAGAGAAATCTGATAAAGTGCAATCATTGTCGGTGGATCCAAAATGTGTAGCAACATGTGAAATAGGATTTATTGAACAATTTCTGATATCAAATCTATGGCTATTCATTCTGCGGGAAACATTCTGATTAGTTTGTCCGACGTATTGTTTACAACAATTTTTACATGTAATAAGATATATAACATTGCGCGAAGTGCAATCAACATCATAGCGTAAATCATACGATAAACCAGTAACACTACTATTGAAATTTGAACATATGTTAATATTATTGCAATGTGTACATCTTCGTCGGTTACATTGACCCGATAAATGTATATCAGTACTGTTATAAGACACTGAACTTCTTACAAGACTGTTACATATATTCTAAGGTCTTTTATAGGCCAAAATAGGTTTAAATGAATGTAAAAACTTAACACTTTCCTTGTCTGATAATCTTAACAAATCCCAGTATTTGTGTAAAATTTTAGCAATATTAGGAAGTGATGTGTTAAAACATACAGTAAATGGTATTATTGAATCAGTATTTCTCTGAGTAACACATAATGCACTTTCCTGTTTCATATTTTTCACTTGAGAAAATCCATTTTCAATAACATTTATTGGATAATTTCTACTTTTAAAATATTTAAATAAACTAGATAAGGACTGATTGCCAAGCTGTCTTTTGTGGTTAGTTAATCATTTATCCCGGGTTGCACAGACACTAAAACGCACTGTCGCAAAAATGTGTTTATGGCTTTATTTAATAAATAAATACTTATTTTGACGAGAGCTCAAAAAAGGCCGCCATTACTCGCTGGTCCCCGGCATAGGTATCGGAAATGCTACAGTTAGTTTTAAACTTATGTAAATAATGGCATATTTCACTATATAAAACACCAGAGTATCGAACATATCTGTTCACGCCAATATGTTTATCATCGTGTGACTCCCCTCATGGAAACAACCGACAGAATGAATGTCGCAACACATTCGCTGGAGACGACACAATTCCTCTTCACAAGCAGCAGATCACGGAGTTTCAAGGGTATTACCAAACAAGACAAAGAAATCGTCAAATGCAATTGGACATTGCGGTGGACAATGAATATAATGACGACATTTTGCTTGCGTAGGGAATTCAACAGACACATGCATGAGACAGTCGCATGTAACCGATGTCAAACTTTCAAACGTCATGTCGCATAATTTAATACTAGCTTTAAACACTAAAACAGCTTTTTTTACTAATCAGATGTTAGATAATTACATCATTTGGACTGGTCTGGACTTTTGTGCAGCACTTACTTTTCTTCTGGATAACTTGTTTGTTGAATTTAATGGTAAAATATTTAAACAAATTATTGGCGTTCCTATGGGTACTAATTGTGCGCCACTTATAGCTGATCTTTTTTTATATTGTTATGAAAGCGAATTTATGTTAGAATTATCTAAAACTAAACAAGTAGATTTGATTCAATGTTTTAACCTAACTAGTAGGTACATTGATGACATACTTAATTTAGATAATCCATTCTTTGCACAATATATTCACAAAATCTACCCAAACGAACTAGTCTTAAATCTATCGTGTCTATCCAATACAGACGCCGCGTATTTAGATTTACATCTAACTATTAATAATAATATGATTAAAACTAGTTTATACGACAAACGGGACGACTTTAACTTTGAAATAGTAAATTTTCCGTTCCTAGATGGCAACATCCCTAAAGGTCCTTCCTATGGTATTTACATTTCGCAGTTGGTACGTTATGCCAGAGCATGTTCATGTATTAAAGATTTTAATGATCGTAATCTTATATTAACGAAGAAATTGCTAAAACAGGGTTTTTTGTATCATAACCTAAGAGGTAAGTTCGCTAAATTTCACTCTAAGTATGGTGATTTAATTTCAAAATATAATGTTTCTTTAAAATGGCATTTAACTAATGGAATTTCCCATCCATCATTTTATGGGGATGTTTTGAAACGTGTCCGCAAATTAAAATATGTTAAAGAAAATGTTCATATTAAACTTTTCCATTTAATTAACTCGTTTTTATCAAAAGGATATGATGCTTATGTACTTAAAAACACGTGCGTGATGGTTTTCGATTCACTTTATCTTTTGTCTCTTAAAATTTGGAATCATTAGTGATATAATGGGCATTTTTCACTTTTTAATTAAATTGTGTCTTTGTGTCGTATGCACTTTATCTTTCGTCTCTTAAAATTTGGAATCATTAGTGATATAATGGGTATTTTTCACTGTTGAATTAAATTGTGTCTTTGTGTCGTATGCACAAATCTGCATGAAAACTACATTTAGATTCACATCGTACATCAAATCATTTCTGTCGTCAAATGTCATAACACCTATATACTGTTTGATTCCAATAATGTCGCTTTAATGGAATTACCATTTTTATTCATTTGATTCTTAATATTAAATCACCTAAACTTGTTTTATTAGTAGCACAGCCCCATTAATATTTTTATTTACAGTACTGCCCCTGGATTTTGTTCACGTCATTATGTCATTATGGATTTTTGTGACGTCATACGACCGACTTTCCCAGTTGTAATCTACATGCATAGGTCATTGGGTTTATAAAGTTCCATTTTATTTTTATTTTCTCTCTGATAGGCTTTGCTTGTTTGATTTAATTATTATTATTTTTTTTAGCAGTCACATAAACAACCAAGCAATGTAATATGGAATTTTTACAACCATTATTGCTGCTTCTTCCTGTATTTGCGCGATGATTTTCTAAAATATTAACTCCGTGACGCTATATTCTCAAATCTTTTTCTATAAAGAAGGAATGTAGTTGACAATTGTTAATAGTTTTATTTGATCGTTCGTCAAAAAGTTGTAACTCTGTTACTCTTGTATCTTCAATGCAATTGAGTAATTAAATAGTAATTAAATTGAATGCGTTTTAATTCCCTTTTATTATTGTTTAATTTGAGTTACAATGCTATGACGTTAAATTTTATTTACACTTAAATGTATTATGAATATTGCTGGGCCAAGTGTGAGGTTGAGCGCTCTATAACCAGGTTTAAACCCCCAATGCGTTGCATTGACCGTTCCAAGGCGGTGACCCCAGCTTTATTCTTATTTGTGTTTATGTTGTTTTGTATTGTGCTGTATTGTGCTGTTTTGTACTGTTTCGGCAATCGGTCACTTGCCATAAATAAAGGACCAACTAATTGTTTGTAATAAGATTTCAATACTGCTCCAGCAGCTGGAGTTTCACTTCTTTATATTGAGGTAAATTTAGTTACTTCAAACAGTCATTTTCTTTTTAAATTTAAAGGTCTCGATGTAATACATTTAAAAGTTCAATATTATCTATAAGAGGAGCAATTGAAATACCATATTATAACGGATGAATTGTTAACAGACGCTATTAGATTTTGTGAAATATAATTGACAGCAAAAACTTCTGATGAATGAATAATGATACCGAGCTATGTTAAGAACGCAAGGATAGAACAGGAAAAACAAGGTAATGGGATTTGTCTAAATACAAAAGAAACAATTTTATAAAAATACACAACATTGAACCTGAATCGTCAACATCTGTTTGGTGACTAAATCAAACCCGTTTTATCTGGTGTATGTGTTGTCCGCCGGAAAGCAAATTAGAGTGAATCAGCATATTGTTTACACTTAACTACATTTGACGACCAAAGCGTGTAGTAACATACTGAAGTCATCTTAATATGTTTTATTTACTAAAAGTCAATCAAAAAGACCATTGAATGGCAAGACTGGATAATAACAAACTACGGACTTTGTTAACGTATCTAATACCCATACAGGTTGCCGTATAAAACATCTAAAGTAATCGATCATGTATATTCAAATTAGAATTGCGAAACATTCGCTTCCCATTAAGAATACATGATAATTATTTAAGATACGTGTTCGTGCTACGAAATATTGGAACCACATGCACGAAACAAGTGCATATAGGTCTTGCATTTGTTTTTTATGGGACCTCTTTCTATCATAACTTTCATCAAGAAAAAAAGTAGGAGGTGGAAAAATGTATTGATCCGAAACTAGCTATACATATATAACAATGTCGAATGAATTCAGTTTTAGCTACGAATGCATCATTTAAAATCAAACGAAATAAATACAAAGTATCCATACATATTGTATTAATTTTGAAATGCGATGCAGTTTTACATTGAACTTATTATGTACATAATTCTGTATTAATGTAAATAGCTGTACAGTAAGAACGACAATGTGTTTCGTTTGTTTGGTATATGAATATTGTTAAGTTGTACCACTGTCTGTATTTATTCAATGAATTGTGGATAACCTTCACGCAGGTTTGAAATTCCATATCAGCAAAATGAGTTATCATTCAGAGCGGATACTTATCAGAGGGTTTTCCTTTATTCAGCAGGAGACCTATAATCATGCTTGTATCTTTTGTAAATATTTTCTTTTTCTAAAATTAAGACACGATCGAAATCTAGGGGTTATAACAGTAAATGATGTTTTACATATAACTTCAAAAGTTTCAATCGATCCACTGATTCATTTAAGAAAAATCTGAAAACTTTCTAATGAATCATCACTGAATATTCTACGTAATTTTTCACATAATTATGTCTGGCTTAAATGTAAATTAAAAAAATTAGAGAAGTATGGATTGGTAAAAATAAATTTAGTTCTGGAATCATATACCTTCAGTTGAATCAAGAATGCTTTCAGATGTTAGGTTTACACTGTTTGACAGTTGATTGGGTATTTCGGTGACTATAAATTATAGGAACGTACGTGGTTCAGCTTAGTATGCATTAACATTTGTAATGCAGTTATTTTTTACATATAATTTGATCTATTAACAGTTAAATGAATACCTGGAATGATCATTATCTAAAATTGTCTGAGTGCCCAGTATGAACATCAAAAGATGGTTATCGAGCTGGATACATTTAACAACGCATAATGTTATTTGATTTGTTCAAAATTGTGCAATTTACGTATACCACGGAGATATCGATAACGTTGTATCGCTAGTATCTGATAATATAATATGAAAACGCATTTTAAAGGGACTTGTTCACGTGTTCACATATGTTTGTATTTAAAACAAAAGTCATACATTTTGTACCAACAGTCATAATATTAACAGCACAAAAAAAAATGATTGAAAAAGCTTGCCGAACGATTTTGATTTATGATCATCTCTAAATACACTGATATTTGTTATCCTTTTTTTTCCTTCAAAGGAGTGATATTTTGCAAGTTTAAATATAATGCGTACATCCGTTTATGAGTCAATTACCGTCGTATTTAGAAAACTGCCATTTGTACAAACTGTAAATGAGTTATAACTTTTTAACACTAATCTGGATTACTTAAAAGGTAAGAAGCATGATAACGTATACTGTGTTGATGTGTTTGTCAATAAAAACAAAACTGCAAGTAAGGACAATGTGCAGTCAATATCATGTAACAATGAAAGTTTAATGTTTATGTATGGTAACCACGGGACGGCTGGTACGGTGTTGGAATAATATAAAATAGTGTGTTTTGACCGAAAATGACCAAAATCAAATATAAAAATCAGAGTCCAATTGCTCAGCCATAAAATACAAATCAACAACTTTGGCATGTAGACGTAGCTATGGCATAGCTCTATCAATACACAATAACAACGTTTAGCACAAGGCTTTGAACATTCTAATTTGAAGTTTTAAAACACTCAACATTGTCATTTTTTTATTTGGTCGAGAAGTCGACGAACACGACGAACACCTACATTCACGTCGTAAATATATCTCATATGAAAATATATACATGCTAACCTTAGTAACTAAGCTATAGGGGCAGCTTTGTTTTATATTTTGTCTATATTAAACTATTTAGAAAACATTTCGTCCATTATTATTAACAATTACTAATACATATGCATATTTTATTTATAAAGATATTATTACAGGTTTATGACAGCAACCGTTTAAGTTAACTGTTAACAATAGTTTTTCCGTTACATTTTATTATTTAATATTTCAAATTAACAACGTGAAGTGCACCTGGTTTCCAAAACTATTGCTTCTTGCATTTCAATATATTATATGCTGATCAACAGTTCATATTGAAAATATAGTAAATATTGTCCGGATCAGACAAACGTATGTTACACATTGGGAGTCTGGTTCTGATGTTTATGCGGACATTTATCAAACTAATATTATACAATGACTTTCTGTCAAGTCTAATTTTGAATACAATCGATGATATTTCACCGATTGTTAATAATGTTTTCGGTATTAACCAACTTGTAAAAATGGCATGAATACATGCATTTTTGGTGTTTAAATTATTGTAATTCCATTCACAAGTCTTCCAATTAAGCATTTCACCATAGGCCATATATAATTGGAGCTATTTAAGTGTAAAGCTTTTTTTAATGAAACAATCGAATATAAAAATGATGTTCTGATAATTTGATTTGATAGTGAGAAATAAAGGGCCAGACATTTTCGAAAAACATAGTATTACTTACTGTTCACATCCATGGTGCTGATTAATTAGCCTGCACCGTCAGGGTTTTATATGTGCACTTCGTTCATTAATGGATATTACTGTTGCAAGGTGACCCGATTCAATAGAGTGTCTACTGATCAGTTGCTATTCGAATTAGATGTAAATAAATATCAGAGGTTCGAATCGTTAAATACATGTTCAATGTCGGCGTATCATCCCTTATAGTGACAGTAGTCTCAAATTGTATGTCATTCAGTTAAATATGACGATTCCATGGATGCATTATCTCGATGTGATACATGGCGATCGAAGTCTGCAAAAGACGTCGCCATTAATTGCAACATTTGCTAAAATTGCTGAGTCTTGGATAATGTCACATTTTGCTTAGCATTACCACAACCCTGAGATATAGTCAATGAACAACACTGATTCTATATAAATTGATGTACACAGTGCATGTTATCCATTATAGGCTTTGGTTTTATTGTAAATGCATTGCGAACTCTGCACACCGACTCTGCCAGCGTATACACGTTGAAAAAGAATATTACTCATGATGCACCTGAGATATGTATAATTTCTTTGATATCTTATAGCGCACAATCAAATGTTTAAGGGACACAACACTCTGTGTGTGTGTGTGTGTGTGGCTCGCTTTCAGACGTACATATAACTTATTTTGGAAGTGATGACATGCTTATGCAAAATTGTGCATCATGCGTCGACTTTATTCAGCTTGGTTTGAATAAAATGTGCTGTCCTGCAATTTGTCCGTTCATGTATTTTGTTAATCGGTTGTTTAAAACACTCACACAGATTGTATTGATATAGCCCGTTTCAGTTTAAAGCAAGAAAGTCGTAAAGAAAGACTTAACGGACACACGTGCGACACAATGAGACGTCTTTCAGCAGCTAATGGCAAACTACACAAGGTAGTAGAGAGAGATGGAGGGACGGATAGGAATCAGGTAGAGCGTGATATGGTTTAATTGAGTGTACAGAAGAATAAAGCGGAGGAGAGGCAAGAGGAGGGAAAAATAAAGGTTCTGCAAAAAACATGTGATTTGAAGTGTTTATGATGTTTTTTTCATACGTTTTTAGGATCAGCACATATTATAACACAATACAACAAGACTCACAGAACTTTGCACCTTTTATGTGTATGGTGTGTGTGTGAATGGCAATCCAATAACAAACAATTCATAACGAATTTAAGAAAGAACAACTCATTCTCGAAACTATTTGATATAAATATTGAAGCAAGATAATATGAATCTTGAACAGCATGTAAACTATTTATAAAACAACATATCAGCCCCGGTTAGCTCTGGAACTACAATATAAGAATGTCCAGATCTGCAGATTAATATCATTAAAGAGGATTTGAATAATATTGCCATGCAATACTTTTTACATAACCTCGAATCCATTGTTTGGATAAATGGACATTATATCATATTTTAAGATTAGAGAGAAGTTTCACAATCGATAAACAAACATATTAAGTTAGATCTGCGAACATGTATGTGCCCTTTTGATGTATTTTTTTCCCATAAACTAGTTGAAATATGTAAATTGCTGCTGTTCCTGATTTTATATGTGAATGTATAATGAGTGTTTTTGTGAGTTCTTGTTTACGCCTCATTAGTTTTGTTTATCGAGTCAATGTTTGTTACAAATAACGCACTATGTACTGATTAGTATGAGAACTCCTCTTAAATAAAGCGTATTTCATGTTTGTCGTTCATCTATGTATGCTGCCGACTATGTGCCTTGGCTGTATACTCAGTATTTTGCGTGAGTTCTTGTTTTACTCTCTTTAGGTTTTGTTATATAGAGTACTTGAACGATAACATTAATGCAATATGTATTGATAAGTATGAGTACTCCTCTAAAACATTATTATTACGGTTAATATGTATTCCTTGCTGTAAAATATTTATTGACACTACTTATGTAATTATTATAATTTCATGTGCTTGAATTAATTATGTACATATGTTTATTACTGTAAATATTATATTGTTTGTAGTAAAAATGTGTCCACATGGGCCGTTGGCCTTCTGGAAATGATGTAAATACAATCTTGAAATCTTGAAATCTTATTAAAACTCATGCCGATAAGAATGTTTTATTTGTTCTAAATGTTAAACATCGTATGTATCGCCCCGTAAGCTTGTCAATTAATTGGCGAGAGACGAACAACGTCATTTTCACAAGCAGATGACCACATTTATTGACAGCATTTGATTTGCCGTAAGGGACTCGGCATCGTACGTGTATTGCCGAACGGAACAATAAATAGCTTGCGTTTCATTCACTTCAGTGTATGATTTAAACTGTATACATATGCAACAAATGCATGTATCACCAGATTGAAGGAAAATGTTTACTTTTCGCACATATTATAATTTACTTCATCAAAAAACTATACAACTCGATTGTGAACAGTAGATTTACACTTTAACACAATGATAATTTAGATTGCATTCCATCATACATCACATAAATCATTTACATAGTATATATGACAATATGTGAACTACCCAAATATAGTATAATTCAAGAGGGAACAAATGTATAATTTCTTAATGGTATGTGTTTATATATAAGCATTTTCTGATAAAATGATAAGGTCGTTTAATTTCTGATTCTTTCATATATTTGCACTCGTTTTATTTCATGGTTATAGAATTGTAAAGGCTGTTGATTATATTATCACAATTCTTTATTTTTTTGTATCGGATAATAATTTATCTCCCGATTATGTTTTTGGATAATAAGTATTACTTAACACTTCATATCTGATCTCAGGTTTGTTTATTTCAAAACTTACAATTGAAACGCACTCTTACATGTACGAACTATCCTTTTCAATCCCAATTTGTGTAATTTTCCCGTGTACACAGATATCGTATGTGATTTCAAAACAATGATTTTTAATGAGCAATGACATGAATCGCTATACTTTAAACCATGATATTGCTGCATGTCTTAGAACAAAAAGTGCACTTTGCACGTTCCATAATAGTTCTTTGCAACTTCAATTGGTGGACGAGGAAGCAAGGTAAAACAAATACATACATGACGTGTGTTATATTTAGGAAAACGTGCAAACAATTCAAAGAAAGTGAAACTTGCTCGTAATAAAACATGCTCGTGGTGACAACAGCTTTATTTAACATCGTATTAGATATGAGGAGAATATCTGTTTGTGCAAATGAACAGTTTTAATTGTCTATTTTTACGGCGAAAAGTATGTCACCATAAACTCCAAAAGAAAATATATTATTATGTTTATTAAATGCTTTGATATTTTTACCTACAACCTTACTTTCATTGGAAGTTCAAGTTAGTTAGATCATTTTATAGAGAATGAGATAATTACACTTACAGTACTGGACAAATGCGTTTAATAGCTCACTTGAGCTTGAAGAAATATGGTGAGCTATTGTGGTCACCGGCTTTCGTCTGCGTGCGTCTTGTGTCGTATGTCGTCAACTTTTGATGGCTACCACTCTAGAGGCCACATTGTTTAAGCAATCTTTTAATCTTTGTCAGAATATCAAGTCTTAATGCGTCCACAACAATAGGTTATCTGTTCAAATCTAAGAAAGCATAGTTACCATTATAGAAGCCACATTTGTGACTTAGTCTTGGTGAAACATTTTCCGAACACTTTAGAAGCCACATTTAGGACTTAGTATTTGTGAACTTGGTCATGATGTTTATCTTGACAATATATAGGTTAAATTCGAATTTGGATCAGGTGCGGTTAATACTGGGTCACCAGGTAAAATCTAAGAAAAGCCTTGTCATCACTTAAGAGGCTACACTAATAAATCGAGCTTAATAATACTTTATCAACATGTTTATCTTGAGAATATATTCGCGAAGTACAAATTTGGACCACGTTTGTATAAAAGCTAGGTTAACAGGTCAAATCTTAGAAAAAACAATGTTATCACTCTATTAGCCTCCTGTATGACTAAATCTTGATAAATCGTTTCATAATGTTTATATTGACACTATTTAGGCTGAGTTTGAATTTGGGTCAAGTGCGTCCAATAAAAAGTGCAAATCTTTAAATAAACAATTGTTTCCACTTAATGTGCTAGATAAATGGCTCAATATTGGTAAAATGTGGTCGAAATGTTTATGCCCTGTTGGAATCTGGGTCATTCGCGTCAAAAATCTCTGTCACCATCTAAAAAAAGTGTTACCATTAATAAAATCAATTGTTTGATGGATGTGCAAAAAGTATTATTTGATATACATGTAAATAACAGTCAATTACATGTATATGAAATATAGGCAGTCGAAACAAAAATCGTATTGTGGTATTGTAGCTTTATTCGATTTGATGTTCTAACTGATATATATTAAATGTTTATTTAAAACACTACTTAATCAACGGGTAGCGAAGAAATTTAAGAAAAGCCGCTCCCAATTGAACACATATTATCTAAGCTGTGCACTAAAAGCGCTCTTACTTGTTTAATATATATATTTTATGACATTATAATGTATGTAAAACACGAATGTTATGCCTAAATTAGAATTTCTTTTCGTTCATTAAAAGGTTTTCTAACATGGATAACATGAACAATACAATATTATTTGACAAAAAGTAGGTCACAGACCGTTATTGACCTTTTCGCGTTATTATAACAGGATTGCGAGCAGAAACTTGTTAGTAACCTTAAATCAATGTTGGTGCAGTACATATAATAACAGAGGACAATGTGGCTGCAACGTAAGGATGAGAAGTGTTACATGTTTAATTTCCCGGTTAACTTTAACAGACGTTGAATCGATGTTAAGCAAAGACAATCAACAATATCAAGTATATAACTGGTATAAACATAATTTTCCTCCGCATAATTTCGTGTCACTCCGCTAGGAATAATCTATATACATGTTCTAAGTAAATATATATTTATACGGTAATGGACACATTGGGAATAAGCTTGTTGGTTGCAGTTACAACGTGTAAGTATAAGAAAAGAAAACGTCTTCATTTTCGTTGTTCATATTTATATTGATATTATTTAAATTCAAAGTTTTAATAACCAAGTACATGCATTACTATTGCAGCCTTGCGATCGCCACATATGAGCATCCACGTGTTACATGATACGCTACAACTAGTGTGTGATACAAATGACGCTTTAACTGAGGTTATTCGATTTAGCAAACAATCATCCGTCGATTTTGAGCAGATGGTGAAGGTGACCCGAAATAAACAGTGCGCTGTGCTAACAAATTTTACTACTGACACTGTGCAGTGTGAATGCTTACAAGAGAATCGAGTTGTTTGCAATATTTCTGATAGCAGCAGTGCAAATAGAAATGGACAGTGGAAATGTGCAACACTCGGAAATGATGGTATTCAGTTTAGCCATGTTGCAAGCGCATCACGAGGTATGATAATTTGGAGCAAACTTTTTGATATGCCGTTTTATTGTTTTAATAAGCGGCTATCAATAACATTGGTACATGTATATATGACATACTTGTAATGCATGTACTTACAACGCTTGTACGCAAATTAATTAAACGCATTCTAAGTTTTTAATAGTTTTCCTATTTGTTTCCTTTCTTAATAGCAACCAGTGACATCATGCTCCCAAGGCTTCATCTAGATATTTTCCTGCACGTCTGGAAATTTCTTCACGTCTCTTCTGTTCGATAATTGTAAAACAAAATACACACCTTCATATTCCAGCCAAGCAGTCTTTTGCATTGCTGCTAACCACCAACACATTCATGCATAAAACCAGATCTTCTTCTTGTAATGAAACTCGTGTTCAATATGCTCTATACTTCGCTTATATAATCAATCTTCTCATATCGCTGCACTGTGTTTCCGTCTTTGTTAACCCCGTTGCAAGTACTGCACTTCTTCATGCTCCATTCGCTGCTCATGGTTAACATTTTCTTGTTCTCGGGCATTGTTCTTTTTCAACATCTTCGTGTGAGTAACCTTTATCACGCTACATCTTTCATTGGTGCATTGCCCAGGGTAATTATCAAAAACTAGATATTATCTATGCCGATTTGGCTTATTTCGATAGCCATGCTTTCTCTTAAACTTGGTTATTATCCTTTATTGACACCAACGTGTTTGTTTATGCTTCCTTAGTCTTCCGGGAATAAACGGTCGAACTGAGAATCCGCAAAATTGTCACTATTTTCTTAGATCGTAACATTGATGGCATTCACTATATTTGGAAAGCAATTTTGGGAAGATATTTCTGATTGGTTTATTTTACAGGCCTCCTGCCTCACAGGCTCTTTAAGATTGTATGCTAGAAGACAATATACACCCGGAAGTTTACACTGATTTAGATAAGATAATTATCACGGGAGATCTTAATATATCACCAATATATGCACGCACTTTTACTTTTTTTTCACATTGATGACACCTCAACACGCATTTTATATAAAACCACAAAAACATTTATTGTTCAATAAATTGTGTACTCTATCGCAATACATATATCCTGTAGATTTGCACTTTTTTAGACCCTCTCATAAATCAACCTGTTAGGTATCATTGTCGCATATATACCTTTTTAAATTAAAAACACCACACACACATGCCTTGCATCGATATGTCTAGAATAAGTATCGCGATGTCTTGTTTTCTTTCACGTAAAAAAGCTTCTTTTGATCGGGACTCATTCGTTGATGGTGATATAAACACATATACTTATAACCATAACCATACAAATGTAAAAACTATTAAATCGAAGTTGTTAAAGTTGTTTTTAAACAATTCCAATCGATTCTAGGCATCCAAATACACAAACACACACACACACACACACACACACACACACACATACTCGCACACACGCACACACACACACACACACACACACACACACACACACACACGCTGCTTAGAGCTTCGCCGAATTATCACGCTCATAACTGTATAACACATATCTATGTTTGTGTATGAGTTCACTTTTGAGTGAGCGTACATTTGTGTTACACTTTGCTTATTATATTTATTTATGTTTTGCTTGTATTATTTGTGCGATGTTCTAATTATCAACTTTTGTCTAATATATGATCGCAAATAAGTGTCCATCTAGTACCATAACTACACTTCTTCATTGTTAAGTAACACATACTCACACACTTTAAGCTTTCCTCTTGATGCCGTTGCCATTTTACTAATATATGTTGTCGAATTTTATACTGTTAATATTACTGTACATGTAATGGTCAGTCAATATGTTGAAATTAAATTATAAAGACTTAAACATATAGCTATGCGATACAAAGTTGATTTTTGGAATAACATTATTTATTGTTGGGGCTTCAGAAACTTACTCAACAAAAACCGCGACGGATCTTATTTCGGCCAGTGCTAGCACAACTGCTACACACGTGAACACGAGTCAAGACAATGAAACAGAAGCAGGCACTACACCAAATAACAACATTGAAGGTATTATTATTTGTATTTTCTTCTTCTTCTTCTTCTTCTTTTTCTTCTTCTTCTTCTTCTTCTTCTTCTTCTTCTTCTAATTATTATTATAATTATTATTATAATTAGAAGTAGTAGTAGTAGTATAATTTTGTTATTATAATTATTATTATTATTATTATTATTATTATTATTATTATTATTATTATTATTATTATTATTATTATTATTAGTAGTAGTAGTAGTAGTAGTAGTAGTAGTAGTAGTAGTAGTAGTAGTAGTAGTAGTAGTAGTAGTAGTAGTAGTAGTAGTAGTAGTAGTAGTAGTAGTAGTAGTAGTAGTAGT